>JAOBRG010211207.1:0-14089 GCA_027574985.1 Umimayanthus nakama | reverse complement strand
TCATTTATTCTGTACCGGATAGGATTTTGTAATGACGCAAAGTCATTTTTTGTGGATAAATAGAAGCCTTTTGCAGCACAAAAATCTACCTGATGTGTGCAACATATCTCTTTTTAAAATTTGTACATCTCATATTTTGAAACAGCACAGAAACGACTGCCAGAAAAGTTGTTTCAGTTATAAATAGAAGACCCATTCAACGTTAGCTTTTGCTTTTACAACAGTATGAAACATTTCCAGGGGCGTGTTTACAAACAAGGCCTACAGTAAAATGATTGATCAATCTTATCATCCTTACAGCAGGTCATTACAAGCACTTAGTACTTGTTAATTATGTGTAACTGATATTTAAAATCACATACATATGTTATATTATGTTCTGGTACTCCTTGAATCCTAACAGATGCAGAGGTATACTTCTCAGAAGTACTTGCAAAAGAAAACCTTTCACCTGAAGCAGAGAAGGAACGCCAGAATCTCGGGCAGCGGTTTCAAGCCTTGAAGAAGAAATATCAGCTTGGCGGAACAACTGAAGAACCACCTCCACCAAGGCCACCAAAGAGTGCTGCCACAGAAGAACCAGAGCTTTATGATGACGTCAAGGAAGAAGCAACTGAACCTGAGACTTATGATGATGTAGCTAAGCCAGGTATTTGATTTTAAAACCATCAGAATCATAAAAATTATACTTAATAATTTATTTAGTAAATATTATTGAATACTATGTTTGTACATGTTAAGCTAATCCCAAAATGAGGGCACAAACTAAAATCCATGGTTGATAAATTTGAATCCTTATTAATAAGTTTCATTTTTTCAGAAATACATAGAGTCAGAGTGGTTTTTGTACGTGTTTTTTAAACAATCCAAGGAAACTTGATTTCTGTAAAATTATGTTAACCCCAAGATAGCACTTAGACCTAGTTTTAAACAATGAGCAAGAATTGTTATAGATCTAAATCAGGTGTCCTACTGTAAGTCATGTAAGTTTGTGGAAAAGCAAAGAACTTGATTCAAGACACCTTGGCCTTAAGCGAATTCGAACCCTTTCATCTTTGCAAAACTGAATTACAGCATGAGTGTTTATAGATACTATTTTAGTAATGACAGAATCTGACACAGGACTCCAGCCAGCTGTACAAGATGAGAATTACGAGATGATGGATGAAAAGCATGAGCAGCCTGAGTATTCAGAGGCAAATGAGGATGAACCCAAGACACCAGCAATGGAAAAGAAAGCTGAACCAGTTGCAGAGGAAATGTATGCAGAGCCAGAACCAGAAGACTATGAAGCTGTTTCACCTGACGAGGGAAAAGATAAGCATAAAGGTTCACTTAACTTTATAGTCTATATGTTTGTTCATTAAATGGCCAATGGGGAGTTTTTTTATGATGCAATCTAAAATGGGATCAATCCAGATTCCTGGGAAACAACTCACTGTAACTGTTATTTGGTTTTCTTTATTTATATCTGGACAATTTTGACTATCAAAAATTATACCTGTTCTTTTCCCTTTAACCTTTCCACTGTTCTCCACTCAACTGACCCATTCCTCTCCTCTCAACTCCTCCCTTCCTTTTCTTTCCTTTCTCCCTCTCTTCTATGCTTTTTTATTCCTCCTTTTCTCTTTTCGTCGAGCTCCTCTCTTTTCTTCTAGCATCTCTCGCTGTCTTCTTTTGGTCTCCCTTCCCTTCTCCAGTCGTGTCCACTTCTTTCCTCTTGTCTTGTCTTCTCACCTCTTGTCTTGTCTTCCCATTCCTTGTCTTGCCTTTCCTTGTCTTGCCTTGCCTTCTCTTCTCTTTCGTCTCTTATGTTACCCGTTCTCCTCACCTCTGCTCCTGTCTTTTCCTGAACTGTCTTATCTTCTTCTCTCCTGACCCTCTAATTAATTTCTCTTTTCTCCTAGAGCTGTTTTCTATTTCCTCACTTCACCTTTGCTACTCTCCTTTCCTCTCCCGTCTTTTCTGAGTTCTGGCTCTCTTCTTCTCTTTCCGCCCTTCTCTCATCCTCACCTCTGCTACTCTTGTTTCCTATCCTGTCTTCTCTTCCTTTTTCCCCTTTCAATTTATTTCTTCTCTTTACCTCTCTTTTCCTCTCATATCTTCTTGTCTTCTTTCCCCTCTTCGTTCATCTCTACCCCTCTGTCCTCTCCTCACTTCGACTCTTCTTATCTACCAACCTAACTACCTCCCTACCTACTTACCTACCTACCTACCTACCCAACTACTTATGTGTACCTACCTACTTACCTACCTACCTACCTACCTACCTACCCAATTACTTACGTGTACCTACCTACCTTCTCTCTTTTCTGACCTCTGATTTATTTTCATGCATTTAATCAGCATTATCTCTTCAAATTTTTTGCTTAAGTGATAAAATTAATTATTTAGCATAAACAAAAGCATAACAATTATTAATAATGATAAGTGGCTGTTTTCCCCTGTATCAAAGTCACCTTACAGCCTATCATTGTAAAGCGCCTGTGAGGTTATCCATATGGAAAAGGCGCTTTCTTAATGCACCACTTTACCTTTTTTACCATCTTTATTTTCCTTTTTTACCACTGTTTTCATTTTTATGGACCATTTGAGTTTTTCATGAGGAGAAAACTACAGAGTGATGCTCGATATACCAAGTGAGGTGCCATCATTCATTGTTTTAAAGAGATTTCTCTCTTATACAGCTGATTATAAACCTCATTTATTGTAACAGAAGTCCGGACCAGATGCAAATGGTATAGCCAAGCCACAGTACCTTTCTCCTGGAGAAGCCCATATTTTGTACACATCCATGAACGTTGTCAAGCCGACATAATAAAATTATTTTAATTTTGCTGATAGATACTCGATATTAAGTTCTTTATGAGCAAAGTGTCAATTGCTAACTGAGCATTAAAAGGGAAGCTAAGCATGATCAATTGATAAGGTATTTTATCTGAAGATTCCAGATCTCTCAAAGGGAATCAGTAAAGTACAATGTACATTCTTTCCAAGTGCGGTGCCTTGTTTCGCTACGCACCACGGCATGATTTTTAACCTCTGAGTATAGTTTTATAAGGAAAAAACACTGAAACTGACCATCAACATCTACGCCGTTAACAAGAAAGGGGTCTAACGCAGAAAACTAGGCATCTGTTGGGTAAAAATGGTTTTTCTTTTCGAATGTTCTTCTTTCAGTCTTCTTTTATCTGCAGTTGCTTTAGAAAGTCAATTCTCTATAGATTGAGCGAAAATGTATTGGGTTATTGTAAAATTTGTTTTGGGGAGAGGGGCATGTGCAGAAGCCAAAAATTCGAGATAGTCGATTTTTCAGTGAAAAAACTTCATACGGCATTTCGCTCAGTTCAATTTCTCGCCTCTTTTACTAGCTTTTCTCTTGAAATACTACCCTAGTTTGCATGTAGTGAAATGATTATCGAACTAGCACCTAGACATTGTAAATAGCGCAAAACTTGGAGAAAATCAACGAGAAATTTTTAGTCTCTCTGACATGCTTCAGGAGAACATTTTCCTGTTGACGCCCTTCATATATTACCCTGGGTGCCAGAGGTCGGACTGCACGTGCGAGTGTCTGCGAGGGCTTGAGCGAAATGAAGGGCTAAATGCGCGTCTCGCGTTCGGCTGTCGTTGGGCTCGCGCTTCACGCTCGAAGAAGCGAGACGACCTCTGGTACCCAGGGTATTCATTTATATCATTCATTTTCAATATCTGTTAAAAGTTAAGCTTAAAACTACCTCTCCCGTTGTCTTCTCTTTTTTTCCTTCCCTTCCCTTCCTTTCCCTTCTCTTCTCTTCTCTTCTTGTGTATTTTAAATAATCATTTCCTCTTCTACGACCTCTCCTGTCTTCCTCTGGTTTCGTCGTTTGCCCTGTTTTCTTACATTCTGTTGGTTTCACTGTTAGTTTTTGAATTTGTGCTTTCTCCTAAAACAGAAGAGCTGTCGAGTGCTACTGATGTCGACCAGGAGACGTATGAAGTGTGTGGGACGGAAAGTGAAAAAGAGGGTACTTTAAGTGCCAGTATGGCCAATCTTTTCGAAAAGGTCAAGGTTAACGCAATTCAGAACGTCCTATATAGAGGTAAGTAACACAGCCGTGGTACTCACCTCTTGCTCTTTTCCTTTTCCACCAGACGCGAAAAGTGGAATGCTATCTGCAGTGGTAGTCTTGCATGTGTTCAGCTAAATTTAGTTATTGCTTTCTGTCTTTTAAAGAGGAACCATAAATAGTTAGCTTCAGATAGTTCTCTTTCCAATTCACTTTGTTGCTAGTTTAAGTAATGAAACTCTATATATAAATATTACAAACAAAGATTGGAGTTTTTAAAAAGAACTGTTTTTCTGCATGGCACACTGAATGAATAGGTTTGACCAACAAAAGTTGATATGGTAGGTTTTTCGCCTATGGTTTAGCTGACGTTTCGTCCAAAGAAGGGCTAATGCTCTAAACTTCAGCTAAACACCATATCCCACAGGCGAAAAACATACCATATCAACTTTTGCTGATTAAACCCATTTATATTACAAACGGTCAAGAAATAAGCTAACTCTGTTTATGAAAGTCTGTAAATCTTCTAGCCCAATTACAGCATCCTTTGTAGTACCTCAACATCAGTATATACATTGTACATGTGTTATAGTCACAGCTTATTTAGCTGTAAAAACGGTCGGGAGACAAACTGTATCTAGAAGGAAACCTACTTTATATTAAGATCTTTAATTTACCTGGGCACAGATATACTGTATGGCCTTTAACAAAGTAAGATTTCATATAAATGATTCATTAAAATGTACTTAGAATATGCTGATGGTTGGATTTGAAAAGTTAAAACACAAACGTTTTCGACATAAAGTCATCTTCAGATGTATAAAGGCAGAAGACAAAGTTTGATAATTGTTTGTGTTTTATTATGAATAAAGCTGTACATACTTGTTTTAATATTTTAGGCCGCGAATTAAGGACCTACAAATGAGGGTAAAACAAACCAAGCAGCCTACGAAGTCGAAAAAAAACTTGTTTAGAAAAGTATTTGCTGCAAAAGCAGAAATGAAGGTTGTAGATCACACAAAATCCTTAATATAAACAAGGCCATAGCTAACCAGGGAGGGAAGGCAAATGCCCTCCCAAAATTTTAGACCGAATGTTAATTAACAAGTAATTTTTTTAGTACAGTATAGTGGTTAGCTGGTCGTAGCTGGCGTTGGGTAGGTAGGGCAAATGCCTACGTGCTTGACGTATCCTGTATTTTTAAATTTCAAGCTGCTGGCCTTGCATTTTACGGTTAAACTGAGGGAGAATATTTCATGTGAAGAAACCGTGTTACGATGCTATCAAAGCAACAAGAACAGTTTTTGTTAAAAATTTACACTTATTATGACAAGAAAAAAGTATCCCAAGACTGATGAAGCTTCCTTTGTTACCTAAAGTGCTTTATTGAACAACCTGTTACGTAATTGGTCCTTCCCACTCTCCTGAAACTTATATAAGTAAAGATATCGTTCTCTAACATGTCGTATTTCTTGCCCCATGGCCAGGTTACCTGAACAAGCAGCGAAAACCTGGCAAAATATTCATTGGCAGCAGATGGCAAAAACGTTTTTGCGTTGTGACTGAGTACTTGTTGTACTACTTTAAGACAGAAAAATCCTTGTGTCAAAAGGGAAACTTTGTGCTGCCAGGTTACAACTGCACATTAACAAGCCACAAGAACGAACACGAACTCGAACTTTCTCAAGAGGGATTTCGGACATACAAGGTGAAGTGCATGACTCTTTTACTATAAAGCTTTCATCAACAGAACAAGACGCAAACGTAAACTGTAAAGCTCTACTAAGAAAACGAAATATTCCATTTGCTAGGGGGTGTCAAAAAATTGCTTTGTACCGCTTATCGTCCACTGGAGGTTAAGAGGGGGGAATACTGGTATTTAGCAAAATTCAATTAAAAGATCCCAGAACCAAGCGCGAGCGCGCTCAATGGTAAGATGAAATGATCACATGGATCTAGTAAGATAAATAGAGGCCACGTGCTGGTGACTAAGCTGGAGTTGCTTACAGAAAGTGGATGAAGTTTAGAACTCGAAAGAGAAAATGTTTGCCTGTGCCACTATCCGTCATTGAAAGTACACAGAAAGATGAAAGAATGCTCGCGGTATATGCATTATTGCAAGGCTATCTATTTATAATTGTTAAAATGTGAAAATTGTGCTTAGACCCTAATATTGTGTTTTAGTCACTTTTATTATGCAATTATTGTTGTGTATTCTCACCGAAGTGATACTAATTATAACGAATTAAGACACAGGAAGCTTTAAAAGATTGGCACCCCAGTTACAACTAAATTATAAGCGTACACCATTTTCTTTTCGTTGTGATCATTATCAAAATCGTAAAGAACTATTTGTGTACTTTATTCAATTTCTCTATTTAATAATTTGCAGTTCATGTGGGAAAATAAGGAGGAATTCGACAGATTCGCGGAGGCCGTTAAGAGAGCGACTCGTAGAAAACTTACAGGGAAGGAAAGCAATTCCTTGCAGCAAATCTTATCACAAGGCGATTCTTCAAATGAAGAGGACGCTGCCAGTGTGTGTAATTATGACGATGTGCAACCAGGTGGTGAGGCAGAGAAGGAATCCAAACCCTCCCCTCCCAAGGATTATGTCATTCCAGGGGAGTCGGGCACGGAAGGTGTTGCAGCGCCGGCGGCAGAGGTAAAGCAGTTTATTATTTTGTCATGAGATATTTTTGTCACTCGAAGATAAAATCTATATCTTTTGGAAACCGTGTTATATCCTCTTTGTATTCTATCATTCACCTCGACTTCGGGGAACTACTATTAATTAAGACGGCTGGTGACATCATGAAGCTTTAAGAGACGCCTAAATGAAGGTATAAAACTACAATAAACTTAAAAGAGTGATTAACGTCAGTAGTTCTCGCAGAAAGTTGAAAGTTTTGTTAGAGAACGTTTTAGAATATTCACATGATTTAATCGCAGCTGGAAGTAAATGTAATAAAGGTGCTCCGCATTGCTGGAATGTGATTGCTTGATCGCAGGTTGCGTGGGTGTCGAACTCTCGTGAAATGAAATGCACCTGCTCATTGAAACCTTTGCTCAAGGTATCGTTACATCATTGTAGAACTCAAATCTAACGAGTCGTACAAATTATTTTCTGCTCAGGACGAAGAAATGTATGAACTGGTGGGTGCTGAGGCCCAAGAAAATCAAGCGGCGCCTCCTCACCAGCCCCCGCGTGTAGCAGTCCCTGACCCGGCCAACGCGGATGATGAGCAAGAGCTCTATGATGACATAGCCTCTAAAGCGCCTGAGCAAACATCAACCAAAGCACCTACTGAGGAGCCAGAAGAGATCGAGGAAGACTTGTACGAGCTTGTGGGTACAGAGGCAAAGAACCCTCCTCAACCCTCGCTGCCGCCCCCTCGCGTAGAAGAGCCCCCACCTAGCCACCGTCCAGCTGTCGCTCCGCCGCCCCGGTCGCCTGAAACGCACCTGACAGGAGCAGCGCCTGCACTTCCTCCGCCGCGAACACCTGAACCCCAAAGATCCTCTATTGGTCCAGCGCTACCGCCCCCACGATCTGCCGCGGGACCGGCTCTTCCTCCCCCTAGGGGCGCACCATCCCCAGCGCTACCCCCTCCTCGCGTACCCGAGGTGCCATCTGTTGCACCAGACCTCCCACCTGCACGCAAAGCAGAGCCTCCTCCCATTCAAGATATGGCGGCGGAGGAGGAGGAGGAGGAGTTGTATGATGATGTACATGCAGATGTTCGGCCTGCACCGACGGGTGGGGTGACCCCGGAGGCTAATGAAGAGCTTCCGCCACCGCCCCCACCCAGTGAAATACAGGAGGATGCGCCCGACGTGTTGCCACCACCCCCAGAGGAAGGTAGGTGACCGTTCCATGAGAAGATCTGTCAGTAAATGCAAAAAAAGTGAATCAGTCACTCATAAGTTAGTCAATCAATTAACTGAACATCCGATTCATAAATCAGTTAATCAGTCAATTAACATATGAATTAATCAATAAGTGAATGTTTAAATAATTGAATAAGTCAGTCAATCAATCAATTATTATTCATTCAGGAGGGTTGGTATCCGTGCCATGAGAAGATCTGTCAGTCATGCAATTAACAATATACCAGTTAGTCAACCATTAATCTTTCCAAAGGGTAAGTTTATGCCGTCCAATGTTTCACTTCACACGTGATCCACCTTGCTGTTTATTGTTCGTTCCAGCACCTCCTCCAGCCAGGCCTGGTCCCAAACCAGGAGAGGAAGACTCGCCCAACCGGCCTCCACGAAGACCCAAACCGGAAGCCCCAGTAAGAACCACACCCGTCACCCCAAGAGACCATGGCCACCCTGCCGCTCGCCAATCGGAAACGCCAAAAACAACTCCCAAACCAGCTATTCAACCCAAGCCAGCCACTCAACCCAAGCCAGCCACTCAACCCAAGCCAGCTACTCAACCCAAGCCAAAGCTCCTTGCCAAGCCCACCGTGAAGCTGGATATCGATTACTCCAGCGTTTATGTTGCATTATGGGACTGCAAGGCCGACGCAGACGATGAGCTGCCGTTCACTCGTGGTGACCTCGTTTACGTGTACGAAAAACTCAAGGACGGGTGGTGGGTAGGGTCTCTGTTTCAACCCCAGGGCCACTCGGTCGGGCTTGTACCGAAGGATTACTTCAAAGAAGCGTTCGATTTGAGCAGTGGGAAGCGATCGGTTAATGCATAACATGTATTCTGCAGTTTGGTACGCAGTGCGCTTTCACAAATAAGCTTAGGCAAGCTTCTTGCAAAGTATTTCGTCTGTTTGTTTTTCGACATTCGAAAAACTTTCAGACTAAAAATTTCGGAAACTTTGCTGAAACACACCTGCAGTAAATCAACGCACAGATGCGCAAGTATGACTGAAACAAAGTTTTACTGCGTCGTGACGGTTTGTAGATTACCTGAACGAGAAAATGACGCAAATTCCTAAATTGGGCGAGAATTGAAGACATAACTACTGATAAATGGAATTTCTTTGTTTTGTCCTTCCTAAAAGAAACATAAACTTGTTATTCTAGTTTTTTCATGAGTCGCCCTCTACTCTGAGAACGAAGTATTCCGCTGGTTATCGAACAATAACAGTAACAACTGACACTTCTTAACAATGAGCTTTGTGTGCTTCTTTACGCTTGGTCAGTTTTAGCCTTAAGGTTTTGGTTTTGTGTTTTGTGTTTTTATCCAATGAGATCTTTCGTTGTTAGAATAGAGGGCGACTCATGAAAAAAGCTAATCCACAAATGGTCTTATGTTTTTTCAAAATTTTTTTACTTAGAAGTTTAAACGGCTGGTCGTTAAGGCGAGTACTGTGATACACAAGATATACTTATTGGGTAAATAACCTTTCCTGACTGCTTAACTTTCAAGATAGAGAAACTTTGGCTTTGTGTGCTTTATTTTCAAAATTTGTGTTGAAAAATTTATTATTAATCGACCATTTTAGCTGGTTGAGAAAACGACAAGTACTTTTTTTTACTCTGAGAAACCTATTGAAAAAAAAGAAAAAACTCACTGTAGTAATTTTAAAAAACTTGACTTTTAGAACAACCCTTGCATGCAAGCATGCCGTGCAATTGGATTTTAGACTACAATCTCTACCCACCAAAAACTTTCCAAATTCACGAAACTTTAACTAGGCTCGCAAAGAACGCCGGAACCCTTATTTGCGCGTTCGGAGAAAACGTTGCGTGGTAGTAAACTAGCTTTTTTTATAGTTGTGCAATTTTATATGAGAAGTTTTCAAACATTGTGCAGTGTTTTGCTTTTGAGCACTTTAAATCGTTTATATCATATCGAAATATAGGTTTTATCAAACGCAGTTTACTGCTGAGCCGGAGATTACTTTAAAAATCTGTAGTTGGTTTTTTTCGAAACGTCTTGAGATTTTTATCAAACATTTGATGTACTAGCTGTGAGTTTTTGATGATGCTGTAAATAGTTTTTATAGTACACATGATGCCCTCTCTAAATTTAAACTTTTAGAGTTGGAAGAACTTGAATTCTGGCTCAAACCTATGCTGGAATTGACACTGTTGTGTTTGAACATTTCATGTAACTACTTCTTGAATGTGGGAATGGAAAAATATTGGAAAAGTCATTGAATTTTATTGCCAAATTTCTGTGCCAATCCTGTCTAAATTAAATTTTAGGAAGCAATAATGCACTTCTCAATATTATTACGCACGAAAATGATTTTCATAGCCCAAAATGTCACGCAAGTTAGCTTTCGTAGATATCTGCTTGTATTTTTTAACGCTTACCATCGGGCCCCCTCTGCATATAAGTCCTCCTCCCTCCCCTCCCATCCGGTTAAAAGCCAATCCAAACACCCAACTAATTGTTATAAGCACAGAACCTTAACGTGGGTTTTTAGGCTTTTGTCTTTAAGTGTATCCATAATTAGCTTTCAACAAATGCAGCTATTGTTTTATCCTAGCCTCCGATGCAGACGCCTTATTACCTTCGCCTCGTTTCTCGGAATCCGCGTGCGGCAAAGGAAATAAGGCGTCTGCGTTGGTATTTGTCTTTGAAAGTTTCTTAAACATGTGATACAAACAAATACGAACAACTGTACACACTGACAAATATCAGTTTGTCTGCCTCAATGTGTATTAAAGTTACCAGGACCAGGGCCATGAGTGAAATCAAACTTGTCGCAGAATCTGCCGCCCCCTGGACTTGGGAATTTCAGAGGTTATCCATGAGAAAGCCGTACAGAACAATGACGGAGGCTGTACTAGGAGTCACGGATTTGGCTCAAATTTTGCATACAAGTAATACAACTTGATATTCTATTGTTAAGTCTTGCTTGCGTTTCCAATGGGGGAGGGGGGGGGGGGGCTCTGCGGGCATTTTTGCCCCCTTTCATACCGAACATTTGGAAATTGGTGCACTTTTCTCCAAACAATTGTACAGCAAATCATGAGTGGTTAACCCGCAGCATAACTTCTATTAGCTTAATGTTTATAAAAATTACAGTCCACTTTCTCCAATTTTAAACATTTGCAAAAAGTACAATGTTCAGAAAACCTAATCAGAAACTTGAAACTAGTGTAGATTTCCATCACATATCTGGAAAATGAATTTATTGTAGAATTTCCGAACTGCTCCTTAGCTATTTTTATATCAAGGTTGAGAGCACGTTAGAAGGATAATCAAAGCATTTTTACGCTCATAGACTTTGTTTTTATTTGTGACTGGTAACACTTAATTCATTAACATGATCATGGTCAGGTGAACTGTCTTTTCTGCCTTATTGAACGACCGCCCCGCGGACCATCGAGGATCGATTACAGCAATTCGCAACTTTTATTTTACATCTCCAGAAAGTAGTAGTTTTCTAGTAACAGGCTGGGTGGATTGGGAGGACGGCTACCGGAGGGGGGGGGGAGGGGGGTACAAATTTTACCTCAAATAAGATGCGAAAACTCTAAAAACGTTCATCTGTTTATAAACGGCTATAGAAAGGTAACTTAAATTTTTAACATGCTTTTTCTGTCGGCTAGTCTTCTTGCATGACCCTCTAGCTCTCTCAAAAAATTATAATTCAAGACAAAAAGACCAAATGCAAATCCTGGGAAAGGTCAACCAAGGTTATATCACACAGGTGCTGGGTGTTGCTGACGACGCGTGTTCCTTCTGTACTGACGTCAGAAGGCATTAGCCAATCAGGGATCAGAATTTTCCCGCCTAATTGAAACCTTTTGAATATGCAGAAGTTTTCGGTTTGAAACGGTGTCAAAATTCTCGGTGCTCGAGAATAGCAAGTAATGAAGGAAATAATTCTTCCAAAAGAAGGATATCATCGACTAAACAGTAAGTACGTTGCATTCTAGCCCTCATGAACAAATAGCAGTTTTGGGGTATATAAATTTGACGTTTCTGGAGACTGTTTTTTGTCCTTTCGAGTATGCTCTAAACGTGAAGCGGCTTTCTGCCGCGGGCTGGAAGTTTTAGCTTTTGTCCAAAATACCAAGATAATTCAAGAAATGCACTTTTTAACTTATTTTCCTTTATTTTGTACCTTTACTTTCTCTTTTTGGTTGATGTTTAGCCATTCTTTGGAATTTTGGCGACGTTTTAAGAAAACTTTCATTGATCTTGCACATGCTTGACGTTCAACGCGGCTTTGAAGTTCTGGCCGTTTGCAGCGAAAGCAAAATTAAGTATGCAAAGAAACTTTATTTCAACTTAGTTCTTCTTCAATTTGTACCTTCACTTACCTTTTGATTGGTGTTAAGTTTTTTCTGGAAGTTTGGCAAAGTTTTAAGTGAATTTTCATTGACCTTTCATGTCGTGGTTTATCCCAAATGGTTGTCCTTCAGCGCGGCTTTGAAAAGTTCTAGCTTTATGTATTTATGTAAAGTCCAAATTTAATATACAAAGAAAGTTAATTTTCAAATTTATAAATTTCTTCACCTTGTAACTTTATTATCCTCTTTTCATTGCTTATTTTCGGCTTGAGTTTTTTGCGATTCATTGCTTTCGCGTGCGCCATGGTTCTTCCCACGTGGTTGTCGTTCAGCGGCGGCTTTGAAACGTTTTAGTCGTTCGCAGAAAAACCAAACGCAAAGAATACAAAAGAAGTTCCCTTTCGACTTTATAGTCTTCTTTTTGTGTCTTTTGGTTGATGTTTGGGTGATTATCTAGAACGTTTGCAATGTTTTAATTAAATTTTCATGTCATGGTTTATCGCTCATGGTTGTCCGCGGTGTTCAGCTCGGCCTTGAAAAACCTTGCCGTTTGCAGAAAAAACCAAAGTATGCGAAAGAAGTTCATTTCCAATCCAATTTACCTTCTTCATTTTGTACCTTTTTTTTCCTTTTTGATGGATGTGTATAACTCTTTTCGGATGTTATGATTTTCGCACTTTTAGTTGGTTCTCGGTTTTACGCCTGACGGAAACAAAACACCAGCTTATAGATTGGTCGTTCATCTCAGTCGAAGAAAGTAGGTTGAGGCATAAATAATATGATGGCAAAGTTCTACAAAAACAAATGGGGAAACCCCCGGAAAATGTACTAGTGTACAATTGGCATATTGATGTACTGAAACCCGGGTGCGTATTTCTGAATGACCGTTTTGCTTCGTATACTCTCCGGCTAATTCAGTAATTGGTCATTCGTCTTTATTAAAAGGAAGTAGCTCAACACACGAGTATTCAAAAACCAGGTTTGATAGTATGGGAAAAAATTATAAAACTTTCTAGTTGACAGTTGCATGGCGTACACTGAAACCTGGGTGCATAATTCTGAATGACTTTGGCCCAACATCTTCTTTAAAATACATCCGTTGGCTTTAGTTTGCAGAATTAATTTATCTTTTTGTAATCCAAGACTGGAAGGCTTAGCGTTTATAACTGGGTTATGTTCTCTGGTCAATACCAACTGACTGCTCTTGTAAAATGCTTTTTTAAAAAGGAATGTTACTTGCTCATCTCAGGTTCCTTTAGGCATTTTACTATGTCAAATTGCTTTCATTCGAATTTACAAATAATTATTGTGTAATAATTATTGTGTCAAATGGTTGATTTTTTTTAAACTTTCTTCAACTGGACTAATCACGTGCATGCGGCAAACGGCAGAGCGGAAAACCAGCCTTCGTCCTTTCTCTGACTAAAATGTTTCGGACATTTGTTGTTCGCTGGTTTAAAGGTTCAGTTACAAGTTTGGTGGGCAAGATATATTTAAGGTTACTGTTCATGCTGGAACGGATCAAAACTTCGAAATTGAGATTTTCGCAGATTATAAATGTACATAAAATGAACTTCTAGTAAAAAAACCTGTTTCTCAATACGTCTAGTAGTTTGCGAGATACGACGAACGAAAGTTTTTACCGGAAGTAAAACTGTATAACGCGCGGTTTACTTTAGGTGTGAATTTCTCGAGACATATTTAGCTCAAACTACGAATATGTAAAGGGGTGTTACTAAAACAGGGAACGGGGAACGGGGAACAGAAAAACGGGGAACAGAGAGTCTGGGTCCCAACGTCCTAGAATAGCTCGAAGGAGG
>JAOBRG010211096.1:0-17328 GCA_027574985.1 Umimayanthus nakama | reverse complement strand
TTGGCTTTGAATGAAAAACATTTTTTTCTGATTACTAAAAATTGATATTTTTAAAGCCTGTTTCTCACTGATTCACTAGTTGGGCATATGCTAACTTAATTATTTACCTCAGTGTCGGTGAAAGCCAAGGATATTCACCTCGCCGCATTCGCAGCTCGGTGAATATCCTGGTCTATTCACCTCCACTTCGGTGAATAATTATTACTAGATATACCGTGTCCGATGAACCAATCAGAGTGCACGAAAAGTGCTATCCACCTGTTTGGTTAATAATAATATATTTTATCAATTTTTCAATTCATAATATTGGTTTTATTAATACTTTCAAAAAATGATAATCTGTAAAAAAGTACCAGGTAAGTTTGTTTGACTCAGTGTGCTACAGTATTCACACACAATTACAAGGCAAATCAACTTACAATTTGTTATTAAAGAGTTTAATTTCATATAATAAAACTTGTGCACTTGCAAAATAACATATTATTTGATTGTGTAAAATAAGTTGTTTTTTAATTGAGGTATAGTTTCCCCCTGTACACTTTCTTACACCAAGAAACATATTGTTTAAAAATTTTTTAAAAATGGTTTATTGACTCATAAATTTTTAAATATAAATTTTTCAATTCATCTGTTTTAAAAGTTTTTTTCTTTCCTGCGAAAAGTGATAAGGAGAAAGACTTTAACAAAACGCTTAAGCTTTTTATAAAGGTTTTTTATCTATCAATAAATTGATAAATGACACTTTTTTGGGGGTAACAAAAGTTGTATTGATTTCCATTGATAGATATCAAAACAGTTGAAATCAATCAAAACAGTTTTATCAACTGATAGTGATTTATCATATCTGATTTTATCCATGGGTCATGCCGGGACAAGTGTCAATAGTAACCACACTCCGAGTAGACATTAAGCAAAAATTGTTGCACAAGCGTTAAGCATTCTTTTGCAGCTTAACATTGTTATCTCCTAAAAAAGGTATGAATAGTAAACTCTCTCCTTACTAAAGCCTCTGCATGTTCTCAATTTTTTTGGATTTTTAGCCTCAGTACTATTGTAATAAAGAAGTTCTTTTAGAGAGTCATTTGCAATGTGCATTTAGGTGCTGTACTTTGATGGTTCAAAAAGAATGTTTTATACAACCAATACACACAGTTAAAGAATTCAAGAATGTTCTCAAATCAGCTGGTGAATTTTTAAGAAGATATACCATGTTACTCTTATTTTACAAGAATATGAAATTTTTGACCGAGGCTTGAACTTTCTTACTTATTCTAGGGGTATCGGCCTCAAATGTTCCTAAACACATTCTTAAAATGTCTTTACTGATTTTAGACAATATATTAATATAACACATGTACTGCATGTGGTGCATTAGTGTGGATAAAACTGTACTGACTTTCTTACCAGTTTGTCTCAAGAGATATTCCTGTATTGCAATTTGGAAAATGAAAAAACATGATGTAAAATTTTCTAATAAGACTGTGTGAATTGTTTGCAATAGGTTATCATCTTAAATGTTCTTCACCTATTCTCAACCTCAGCATATTCTTAACATGTTCTCAAAGTTTTGGTGATACTAAGCCGCATGTTCTTATTAAAAAAAAAAGAATGTATCAATCCTTATGATTTATTCATATCCAAGCAATAACAACATTTTAAATTATTAAATGGTCAGCATCTGCAAAGAATTTTTTTTTGAACTCCACATATTTCAAGATGCTTTTAAATTTTCCTATTTATACATGTTCTCTGATTTTGAATATTAAGTAGCTATACCAAGGCGTAAGGAACAATAAAACTGTCAGGTTCTCTTTCAATGTTCCTCTTGTAAACAAAATAATTTTATGAGTGTTACATATTTAAGTACTTCCAAACTCTTATTTTTTCCTATTTTATTACTTGAATGTGTAATTTACATGTATACACTCAATGGGTGAACAAAAACATAACAGTATTTACAGAACTTGAGGGAAGACAAAACAAGATGGTTATGATGAGCAAGATTATGTTTCCTATAAAAACTGCTTTCATAAAGACATCATTTTAAAAATCACTTTCTATTCAAAATATATTCAAGAAGTGCAACTTATTATGTCATATTTTTCAATATGATTTTCCTAATATTCAAAAAAATGAGACAAATTTTTCTTTCCAAAACCAGAATCGGATGGAAAGTCAAACAAACAGGAAAAAGAATATTCAGTTTTCACGGTGGAACTCGTGATGGCAACTGTAAAAACCCGACTGTCCGGATTCAAATCAAAGCACATTAAAGCATTTGTCCAACATAACGTGTCTTTGTTTCAACTCTCAAAACAAGGTATAAGTCTCCATTTAATTACAAAGAAAGCCGGGCAAGATTTGCCTCCTTCCTTGCTAAAACATAAACCACAATGAAAAGAAAACACTTCAATAGCTGAAAGGAGACACAGTCAAATCTTTCAAACGATTCCAGTTTTCGCGCGTGACCTCCATGTCTGTTGAATGTCAACAAAGAAGATTTGCTCACGTCTCACGAGCTGGGCACGTAGAACCGAAAATCCAACATGTCTATCAAAAGTAACAGATATTCGTGTTGGATTATAAATACTTTGCGGTAATTTGCTTAAGTTTAAGAAAGAAAATGCATTATCCTGAATCATACAGAATGTCAGATTTTTCATATCCAACGCTGTTCTTCGAAAATCGAACGTCGACATACGTTCGTTCGTCGATTCGATTCGTAAATTGATACAATCATACATAGTTTATTAGAATCGAAATCGAGCCATCAGTATCAGCGATGGTGTCGCCAATGTTGACTATCCCAGGAGTCAGCACCACCAGTAGAGCCTAATACTGGTACATGGGATTGTCTTCGTAAATTCCCTTGGGTTTTGAGTGAGGATGGTGGTGATGGTCGTTTTTCTTTGTGGCTGGCGTACCAACTTGCATGGCATTAGTGCTGGCTGTCGCGTTAGCTTGTGCAGCTTTTTGCTTCAACATTGTCCAGTCAAAGATGTAATCGTACTGGTAGTTCAAAGTGCGGAATAAAATTCTGAAAAGCTGTCGCAGATACATGTAGTCTGGAGGCTCTTCAAAGCGTAACCCACGACAGTAGTTCAGATACATGGCGAATTCGGCTGGGAAACCTTTACACAGGACTTCAACCGGTGTGGACATCTTCTTCTCGCTGATTTTCTCGTACTTTTGCTTCTTTGTGGCAGCCTTAAGTCCTTGCCAAGGCAGACTCGTTCGGTTGAAATACATCAGCACGTATCCTAACGATTCCATATCATCTCTTCTCGATTGCTCGATTCCCAAATGTGCGTTAATACTGGCGTAGCGTGCCGTGCCAGTCAGATTCTTATCCTCGCGATAGGGAATATGCTGCTGCTTTGAGCGGTTGTCGCGATATTTCTTGGCTAAACCGAAGTCGATCAGATACAGTTTGTTACAGTGTTTACCTACACCCATTAAGAAGTTGTCTGGTTTAATATCCCGGTGAATGAAGTTCTTGTTATGGACAAATTCCACGCGACTGATCATTTGGTCCGCCAACATTAACACGGTTTTCATTGTAAATCGACGAGAACAGAAATTGAAAAGGTCTTCTAAACTTGGGCCAAGTAAATCCATGACTAGCACATTGTAATCTTTCTCCTGTCCATACCAACGAACGGTCGGTATTCCAACACCCCCTTGCAGTATCTTGTATAGCTTGGATTCGTAAAGAAGCTGTGGATGCCTCGCTTTTTGTGGCTCAAGTTTGACCGCGACTTCCTCGCCATTTGTAAGGTTTAATGCCAAATAGATGTCTCCGAACGAACCGCTCCCAATCTTGCGAACCAGGCGGTATTTCCCTCCAACGATGAATTCATTTCTAGCTGAACTGCTACTACTACTGGCCATATCTAACTGATCAAATTATAACGAAAATGGGCCAAAAATCTACAAGTAAACGAAATCACAAAGCATTCCTTCAAGCGTCTTCCAGAAATTATTCCCAAACTTGGTGAACACACAGTGTGTTACCAAACACAAGCATGACGTTGTTAGCCAACTTCGACCGCGTGGTATCCTGGGATAATTGTGCCCCCTTCTGTTTCCGGCGGAAGTACCAAATTTCTCATAAACAGGTTTCGAGATCCGTGCCGAAAACGGAAAAAATGTAAGGCAAAACTACTATCAAACCTCTTCTTTTTATGAAACTGTTGTTGTGAATATAAATGGAGGTGGAAATCTCAAAAGACCTTGAAAATAACCGTGACCTTAGAAGCGGCTTGTCACAAGACAGAGCGCGCGATCATGGCGTGGTCAGCTCGCGGGGGAGTTTATTGCTTAATTGGAACGCAATTTCAGCGAAAACGTCATGTTTTTCAGATTTTTGCTTTATCAGACAAAATGATCATTTCCAAAGTAGATTATGTATTTGTAAATACTAATATCTTTTCGAGCTAGTAATTTGACCCGATTTCGAAACTCCCTTTGTTGACCTTTATTCAAGAAAAAAAATATCATACGTGATACGACACAGACTGTCTTCTCTGGCTTGTACTAGAAACGTGCAAGTAATATCGCACAATTGTTGCGTGGCCAGGAGTTTACCGAAGGGGAACCCCTTGAACTCGTAACATAATTGGATATTTTTTTGTCCATGTATCTTGAAAATGACGTTGCTATAACATGCATGTTACGACTTACAGTAATTTTATTGGTACTTTGTAGAGCAGTTTGTTTACATATATCAGTAGGAATCCGAAAAAATATATAACGCGTTAAGTTAACAGTTTATAACTAGCTTCTAGTTGTTTTTAAGCAAATAGCTGTCAACGAGCCTTCGTATGCCAAACAACGCTACAATAGCTTTGAATGTATAAATACAGTGCAGCTCTCCATATAGACATTCCTCAAAAACACATGAAACGCTGAAACGGTTAAAACTCATCTTCTCTGAAAAGATTTTCGATATTTCGATTTTTGATCGACGTCAGTGATACTAATTTTAAAACTAACAAGATAAGAGTTTCGAGATAAAACGTTAAGTGTTCGGAAGTGTCCACGTTATTTGCTACTTATGAGTTATGGCCTACTTAAATTCAATCCAAACTTCAATACTAACTGATATAAATCCATGTTTATTTTGGTACTGCGTTTAACTACTGCATATCAATGATGTACCAAAACCTAACGCTGACGATCTGTTACATCTAACAACAGACTTGAAAATGCTCAACTGCCAAACCTTGCAGTAAATGTTTTTAAATTGACTGAAACAGCGTACATCTTGGCACACCGTGACGCATGCACATCACCCCTTGACGCAACTGGAAGCAACAATAACAAAAAAAACCCGGAATTGAGATCTCAACTCGGCCTTCTACGGGCCGAGTAATAAGTCAAAGTAACAACAACAACATCGTCAACAACAAAAACAACAACAATAATGATGATGATGATAACAGCAACAATAATAATAATAATAACAATAAAAGTAATAATACTAATAATAACAGTAATGAAGACTTAATGATAACAATAATGGTAATAACAATAATAACAACAACAACAATTCAACAACAATTCTTTATTTGACCCTTTTATAAAACT
Organism: Umimayanthus nakama; assembly: GCA_027574985.1. Taxonomy (NCBI): domain Eukaryota; kingdom Metazoa; phylum Cnidaria; class Anthozoa; order Zoantharia; family Parazoanthidae; genus Umimayanthus; species Umimayanthus nakama. The sequence continues at coordinate 11,739 of JAOBRG010211096.1, read as the reverse complement.
ACAATAAAAATAATAACTGTAGTTATAATAATAATGATGATGAAGATAACAAAAAATAATTACAATAATAGTACTAAATAACATTACTTAAACAAATAATAATCGATAAAAATGTTAAAACTAGAAGAAAAAATTGAAATAGTTAATAAAATTCAAACGCTCTGGGTAACGTCAAGCGTTTTTCGAGACTCCAAAATGCGCGTGACAACTTAGTCGCAACCGCAAGGTAATGACGATGATGAAAATATATGCAAACGGAATCCCACGCCACAATTGTGGTTTTTAGCGCGGTCCTGTGATACACACAAAATCGAAAAGAAGAAAAGTGTAAAGAAATTTATAGAAATGAGAAAAGTAAGCGAATTAGAGTTTGAACTGGTTGAACCAACAAAACGGACACTGCTGTTCAACTGTTTGCCGATTATACAACGTTCCAAGCACTCTGTTGTGCGTTCGAGACTTATTAACGGGTTTGAAAGTTTGATTTCATTTATGTTAATTTATAGAGTAGAACTCTCCATTATGGTACAAACATTCTAAATGACTCATTAAAACACAAAGTTGGAATGAAAGAAACATTTTCAGCTGGAGATGCCAAACTTGAAGATGCTTTCATAGCGTCCTGCGTATTAAACTGTGTGTTTTAATGCCTCATTTATACATTTATGTGCATTTAAAAAAATTGACTTAAATGCCGAATATTAAACATGTAGCCCTCAATCTACATAATACGCTTTTACTCGAAGATGCCATTACGAAGACTTCACTGAACCAAGCTCTTTTTGGCTCACACTTCCTCATTAACCGGGAATTCAAAGTATATATAACGTTGGGAAAGTTATTCCACAGTTCCGTAACAGTTTCATCGTCATAATGACGTCATCTGAATGCCATGAGATTCAGTACAGTTTTCACACGGCTTCAGCAATAGTTTTGAGTAGGTATTTTTGCTAGGCCGTCTGACCGGAGGGAGCCGAGTTAAGGTTATATAACTAGTTCGACTCCGGCTCATTTTTTTTCATTTTTAAAAATGTAGAGGGAAGATGCGCATGCATCATGCCATTCATGGTGTGCAAGAAATACGTCGGCCTCCTTTCGTTTCGGGAGAAAATGGTGGCAACCGGTTAAGTTACTTCCTGTCGCTGCACCTCCTCGTATGGCTGTGTACGGGAGTGGCAGGCAGTAGGTGTGGGCTGTTACTGACTGGTCTGTGGAGCTTGACTAGCGGATGACTCTCTTTTGCAATAGGCGGTAGGTGAGATCTTGCTCGGCTTGCTTGGTCCCACACCGTACGGTGGCTCTCCAGGAGTCCCAAGACCCTGCGAGGCTTTCCCATGACTGGATGTCGACTGATGCACTCCTCAGGCCTCTCTTGCAAGAGTCACTGAATCGCAGTCTGGGGCGGCCTCTGGATCTGGAATCTCCTAGAAGTTCCCCGTACAGTAAGTCTTTGGGGATGCGACCATCCTCCATTCGGCGAACATGGCCCAGCCAGCAGAGACGGCGCTGACTCAGGAACGTGAAGATGGAGGGCAGTGCGGTGCGCTCAAGCACGTCCGTGTTGGGGATCTTGTCCTGCAGCCGTATGCTTAGTATGCGTCTGAGGCAGCGCAGATGGAAACTTTAAGCCTTTCAGTTTCTTCTCCTGGGCAGCGTATGTTGTCCACGTTTCACTGGAGTAGAGGAGTGTGTTCAAGACGCAGTCTCTGTACATCTGAATCTTGGTGTTGCCGTCAGGTTGTTGAAGGACCACACCCTTTTGTGGAGATTAGACATGACTGCTGAGGCCTTCGCAATTCTAGAGTTGATCACTGGTTCGAGGGAGAGATTTGAGCTGATGGTGTACCCAAGGTACTGTGGGGAGGAGTCGGTTCCCTAACACCTCAGTCTTTTTGATACTGATAGTGAGGCCTAACTCGTCACAGGCATGCGCAAAGCGGTTGATCAATCTCTGAAGTGCTTCTTTTAAAGTGTGTGTCGTCGTCGGCAAAGAGGGCCTCTCAGATGGTGACGTGCCTGGCCGTGGTCTTGGCTCTAAGTCTGGCCGGGTTGAACAGCCTGCCGTCTGATCGAATGCGCAGGCAGACTCCGTCTTCGTTCTTGCTGAAGGCGTTGGTCAGGAGCATCGAGAAGAAAACCCCGAAGAGTGTGTGTGTGTGTGTGGGGGGGGGGGGGAGAACACAGCCCTGCTTGACTCCACTGTTGATGGAAGGTGAGTCTGATGTTGCGCCATTGTAGCTGACCGTGTCGCGGTTGTCGGTGTGGGATGACTCGATGATGGAGTGCAGCTTTGGGAGACAACCTATCTTCTTCAGGAGCTGGAAGAGTCCACTTCTGCAGACAAGGTCAAAAACCATCGTCACGTCTATGATGGCGAGGAAGAGCAGTTTATTTTGCTTCTGGCACCTCTCCTGCAGTTGTCTCACGTAGAAGATCATGTCAATTGTAGATGTGCCTGCTCTGAACCCGCACTGGGAGTCGGGGTAGACGCGCACTGCCAAGACCTGAAGTCGCGTCAAGGTGACTTTAGCAAACACTTTGCCATCAATGCTCAGCAAGGAGATGCTCCTGTAGCTGTTGCAGTCACTGCGGTCGCCTTTGTTCTTGTTCAGAATCACTATCTTGACGTCGCGCATATCTTGTGGTACAGAGCCCTCCTTCCAACACAGGTAAAGACGCTCGTGTAGGTCCTCAATCACTTCTTCTCCAGGCGCTTTACCGGTGGAGAGGCAGTCCAAGGGTCTTCAGCCGCGATCTGTAGAAGGTGGTTTGCACTTGCTTCCACTTTGCGTATGCAGTGGTGACATTTCTTTTTGCCTGTCTCCAGTGATGTCTTGAGGGTTTTGCGGAGTCTCCGAGTTGTGATTGGCCACGATGCGCAGCTGGCGTAATGCGCACGAGGCTCTTTGAGTGGTTCATCTTGCGTGTACCTTGGAGCGGAGGAGGGTGTGATCCGTGTCGTAGTCGGCATTCTGAATACTTCTGATGATCTGCACGTTGTTCAGGTCACCTCCCTTGGTCAGGATCTGTCTAGTTGGTACTAGTGTTTGGATCTTGGGTGGCGCCTTGACACTTTATGTTTGTATTTGTGCTGGAAGAAGTTGTTCGTCACTGCCAGTTTGTTGAGGGAGCACAGTTCAAGGAATCTCTTGCCGTTCTCATTCATTTTGCCAACTCCATGATGACCGATGATCGAAGGCCAGGCTTAATTCACAGTCCGCTCTAACCCTCGCGTTGAAGTCTCTCAAGATACAGTACTTCCTTGCTGGGTACGCATCGGACGACCAAGTCAAGCGCATCGTAGAACTAGTCCTTTTCATTTGCGGTGGAGCATAGTGTCAATGCGTAGACACACACGAAGTTGACTACACCCATTTTCGCTGTCATTTTTAAGGTCACGAGTCTCTCCGTCCCCCTGTCAGGGGCGCATTGGTGGACAAGAGAGAGTTCTTCACTTCAAAGCCCACGCCGTGTATCCTCTGCTCGTCAGCTCTCTTCCCCTGCCAGAAGATCGTGTGGTTCTGCTCGCGAAGGGAACCGTCGTCTGCCAGCCTTGTTTCTTTTAGGGCGGCGATGTCAATACAGAGACGATGGAGCTCCCTGTCAATCATGGCGATCTTCCGTAGGTCTTCCATGGCCTGCGAGTCGCCGTTGTAGCCAGGACACATGGTACTCACGTTCCAGTTTGCTATCTGAAGAGCTGGAATCTTCTTTGGCAAATTTTGCTGTTTGCCTTGTGCTGGGTTTTGCAACCTGCCTGTCGATTTTGTCTGAGCTCAACGCACTCGACGAAGCAAGCAGGTTGTGGCGGGGTAGTACTTGATTGCCCGGGGGTTGCCTGGGTTGAGGCGGGCGGGGACTACCCAATGGAATTCGAGAATTCCTCCCACCGTCGGGAGAAGCACCTAGCGCCCAGCTCTACGCCAAACGAGCCTTGGCTTATAACTGGTAGACTGCTGCTCCCCATGCTGTGCCTACACTGGGACAGCGAAGCGGGAGTGAACTTTACAGTTGCAGGCATGGGCGGGTAATACACAGATCCTGGAGCGCCCTGTCGGCAGGGTCCCCCTCTCGGCGTTGCTGGCAGGGTGCGACGGAAAGGCGCCCCGATGCAGTCGGTGTCAGCGCAGCTGCAGGAGTTGCCGGAAGATGTCGCGATACCCAACCAACCGCTTTAGGAGCTCCACTCCGGATTCTTTGTCGGGGTTGACTCCCTTAGCCTTTGCTCCACGCTGAGCTTATCACAAGGCAATGGATCACAAGGGTTTGTGTTGGGAGTTTTCCTTCTCCGAGACTGATTGCCAACCAAGACTATATGAACCCAGTCTACCATCGCCCAGTTTTACCGCAAGGTGTTCCGTCGTACCTGTAGCAATCTCTGCGAGAACAGGGCCCCCTCGAGAAGGCATTGCTACAGGCACAATGAGGAAGGAGAGGCCATTTCACACGTGCTAGGCCGACAATGAGCATCCATTCTCCTAGAAGTGACAGGCTTTGTACCTCGCTTTAGACTTTCCATGAAAAGATGAAATAATTGAATTGTCGTCCACTAATAGCGATTAGGGTACAAGAAATACCAAGGGACTTGTTAGTACTTTATTCTTCACAAGACACCTTTAACTGCAGGGATCACAATTACTTTCGAAGCTCTATGCACTGAACAAGAATAAATTTATCATTTTTAATCTTTGTCGACAGAGTTGTTTCCTTTTCGGCTCGAACGTCAATAGCTTTCAGAAGCTCGCATGCATCACGGGAGATCAGACAAGAAATGAAGGACGGTTGGATTTTCTTTGACCGGAAATTCATGTGTAGCACGCCAATAGTTTCCAGACACTCGCATGCGTCACAGGAGATCAGACGCGTGAAAAAGATGGTTGTTTTTTCTTTTGATTCACGCGAAGCAGGCTCACACGTCCCGTACGATTTGTAGTCATAATTAAGGGAGATTGAAGTGTACGTTGTTTCAGTCAATTTAGAAACGAATTACTAAGAATACGGCAAGGTAGCGCCGAGTTGGGCTGTTAATACAGCCTCTTTTTAGAAGAAAACTGAACTGTCTCCATCATTTAGTCACACCGAACTGTAACGCACTGCTTTCTGCACCGATGTGTCATCTGCCTAGTTACCATTCTCAGGGGAGCAGGGGGAAATGTCGCCAGACCTCCATTGTCGCAACTTCTGCATTCGCAAAGTCCATCGCTGAAGGACCCACCTCTGTGACTGGGTCCGTTATTTTAACACCTCCAGAGCTTTCTACCGACCACCTTTGGTTTCCCAATTAGACGTGTTGGTTAAATTAGGAAATATGAGACGGGGGTTGAGCCTGAATATAAGGCATATTAATTCACACAAGTACTAACATTGAGGATTTTTTGAAAGAACTCAATTAGAGTCAAAATGAATGTTGTGAAATGTTTCGTAGTCTTTCAAAAGCGTTTGATTCAATCGGCAGAGACAATGTTTGAAACCGTGCCGGAGTGAATGCCAACGAAAATGAACACAGTTGGTGAGGTGAGGATGTTTTCGGATGTAAAACGCAAATCGGTGTTCTTTTAAGTTCTTTGTGACGGCACATAAAACTAAACTCAAAGACATTCCGAACTTTCAACAGTACTTTATTAAGCTAAGATACTTCTATGCTAGTGCTGGTAGTAAGGATCCTTAGTAAGTTTTTAATGTGGATGAACCGCCTCTAAACTGACAACTTTTTCATGCTGAATTATACATTGGCAAAGCTATAATTTCCTAGTTCTCACATATTCCAGATTTCTTTGGGGTATCACATTTTTGGGAAAAGGAAATTAGTTACAATACAGTCTTTATTTCAATACAAATAGAAAGTGTCTGGAAGGGTATTCAAGGGATCTGGGATTTGACTAAAAGTGGTGCGGGGTCCGGGACTTTACTGCTCCTGGGAAGTGGGATTCACCAAAATTGGGCATGGGATGCGGGAAAGCAACCAAAAAAGAAAAAGGGATGCGGGATTTTCATTAAAAGGAAGCAGGAAAGGGGATCGGGACCCCCCTTCCGTTCCAGACCCTGATAATACCCAGCACCCTTGAACATAGTTGAAATAGCACCATGTACCATACAACATAATAAAGTTAAGTGACTGACTGGTACAATACAGTACCAACAAAGTAACTGATAAAAAATGCAATACAATTCAGTACAGCAGAATACAATACCCCACTGTACAATACTCTTAATTCATAATTGATAATATGACAATGTAGAAAGTCTATGTTAGCAAACTTAACTTATTAACTGAATGGTCTGTTAAAGCAACTGTTTATTTGATTTGGAAACAACTAGTTACCTGAGTGTACACACCTTAATTAATCAAATGACTGCACTTAGTTCAGCTGACAGCAGCAGTCCTAAATTGATCTTGGCCGGCTGGTAATAACTAATAATTGTTATCAAATCAATAGATTTTTATTCTTGACACTAAAATGTGCTGCATCTTAAAACCTGTGCTGTTTAAACACAGTATTGATAATTATTTGTTGTGTTGGTATAACTACATTGTTATGCAGTTTAATGTTATCAATGGGTAGTATTGTAAAACCAAAAGGGAATATGAGGCAAGGGAAAAATAATTTTTGACACAGTTTAAAGTCTTAATAATAATTGGTAATAAGAAATGCCTAGGAGTACATGACAGTTGAGATGCATGGCAAATGTTGAAAGAATCCCCTAACTCCAGCTTGCCTCTTAACCCATGCAGTGATAAATCTAGGGTCTGAAGCGAGGGTCCAGACCCCGAACCCTGTTGTTGAAATTGGGCCCCATTTGCTTGATCTAAGGGCCTTCATTAATGAAAATCATTGAACAAAACATTTTACTGGTTTTGATACGTGGTTGAGTATAAGGTGGTGGAAATGATCGTTTTCAATGCCTCATAAATTACTACATTTAACCATGTATAATGTGCACGTTTTTTTCACAACAGTTTTACCTTAAAGTTGAGATCACCTTTTTACACAGAACTTTTGCTTTCATTTGATGAAACTTGCATATAAACACAATTATACAAAGATATTAAACAACTTGAAGTTTAAAAGAAGAAAGGAGAATAAAGCAAGACAAAATGTAGTCATGTTTTCACAGCTAATTCTGATCACAACTGAAAATCTGTTACATTTTCTGGATTATTCGACAACAAAAGAGCTTCAATAAGGAAATTTCTTTTGGGCTTTGGAGAGATTCAATCCATTTATTTATTTTCTGTTTTTTCTGCAATAATGCAGAAGGATTTGAATGAGAAAATAACATATAAAATTCTCTGCCGTCTTGAATCTTGTCATGTGGCCAGTAAGCCTAGTTAGTTCCAGGTCTTCTCGTTTGATAAAATAATGTTGCAGGCACATCAAAAGGAATCGTGTTCAATTGCACCGAAGCAAAAATAAGGAATGCAACCAAAAATGTCATAAATTAAAAGTATTGTATCACTGAATTGCCCAATGTTGTGCATCAACAAAAATGCAACATCAAAGATGACAGTGACCCAATCCAGGCAACTATAGTTTTCTAACTTTGGAAGCCAGTTTTGTCTTGCTTCTTGTTCTACCTTGTGTCTACAGTGCATCCATTTGGATGCACTAATTACAGATATTAAATTTTTGTGTCCAAAAGGAATATGCCCCTAGACGCAACATTGATGTCCCCTAGATTCATCACTGCACATACCTTAAAAAGTTCTCCCTGAAAACTAAAATTCTAAAATGGTAAAAACTAATAACAGAAAGTCATTTGAATAGTAGATCTTCTAACTCAGTTTTTTAGTTAAAAAATAAATTATCATATTCTTATGAATTTCATGCCCAATGATTATTTCTATCATCATGGTCTGTTTCTTTTTTTTAAACTGCAATTTTTTTCTCTAAAAGACATGAGCTACTAGTAATGACATAAGGTACATTAATCTTTGCAGAGTACTTATTCTTTATCTGCCATTCAAAAACTAGACTAGAATTACAGAATAATTATTTGACTTATGCATAAAAAGTTACAGGACCATACCTGAAGTGTAAAAAAACCTTGCATGATTACGTGATTGGATTGTATCATCTCCTTTGGCATACAATTGACAAGTGCATATACTAATGTAACTAAAGTAATTTATAACTTTCAAGTAATTTTTCAGTTTTTACAAACAATAACCTAAAGTTGAGGCTTCTCGCAAAGTTTTCATACATTATTTTGAACTGTAATTTCTTGCAAACTAGCCTCAATTTCAGGTTTAATATTGTTCACAGGAACTGAAGCAAAGTTCGAGTGCTCTACTTTATGACATCCTGTGTTATATCAGGTACAATGGACTAACATATATATATAATATTTATCAACACTTTACTTATATTTAAATTTTGATTCAAAATTTCAAACATATTAGAACTGTAACCTCTTCTTGTCTAACTTTACCTGTATTTCTAAATTAAGATCCAAAACACAGGACATTTATATACTCTCTAATCTTATTAAATATGTCATAGTTAAGTCTGCACCAGATAGATGAACAGCCACAAGCCAAGAAAGATCAAAGTTACTCTTAACTGTCCAATCAGCATTGTCGAATCCCCACCAAAAGGACTATTGTCGAACTCAAAGCATTCTTTGTTATCATCAACAACATGAAAGTGCTGTGCTTCACAAAATCCTCTGCCATCACTGTATTTGTCTCCAATTTCACTCCCTTCATACTTTGCATCTTTGCAATTGGAGTACACTGTGTCACAGAAGCTTTTACACACATACACTTTTTCTCGATACCATGTGTTTTGGTCAGGACTGCAGAAGTAGCACATTAGATAATTCATGCTGTTGCGGCAATCTTCACTTGATGTTTGCAGAGGCATCATCTTTTGAAAAACTGACATAACCTCAGTCCAGGTACAACATGAGCGCTCCCTATACCATGTGCAGTTGGACAGACCATACATTTCTTTTGGCTTTCGACCCATTCCTGTAAGCAAAGAGGTTTTTTTTACAGGGCCCACTTCAAAAGGTCTATTCAGTCCCATATGATAGTTAAATAGTAATAAACCCAAACACTTGTACATGCAGCTCACAAAATGATTAAACAGTCTTACAAATGCTGTTTTATGAAATGTACAGTTAGCAATTCTACTTCCTCCATTACAAACTTTTCAAGTTTTTCAAGAATGGCTTCTTTAATTCCACAACCAACAGGATAAACAATGTTAAGTCAACACTTTGTTTCTTGAAATAGCTTTGTTGTGAAAGTTGGTATTTTAAAAGCAGTTCTATTTATTCCCACACATCTGCTTCTATTTCAAGTGTCCAGCAGTTGGCGCCAGTGGCGTGACCAAGGGGTAAACGGAGCCAAAAGTAGGTTTATTTTAAATACAATTTGATCGATCAATCTTTGGTCCGCATGCCCTGTCCCGTGCCGTGACTCGTTGTGTGCTTTGACCTCACAGGCCGGAAACCCATCAAAATAATAAAGAAATCTGATACCCAAGCCCTCGCTTCATGCAATGTATCTCATGAGCAAATTAAAAAACAAACAGTTTTGCGTCCTAGATAACTTCCTTATGCAACCGACGTGCCTCTTTTAAAACTGAAATCCAACATTTTGTGTTTCATTTGCACTATTTTCAAACTAAAAGCTTAAAACAATCACTTTTAGATAGTCAAGTGCAAATATACGCAATGCGTTATGCAAGTTTGCAACCACGGCGATGAATCGAAGAAAGCCGTTCATGAGTTTTAAGATCAACCAGTAAATGTTGCAGTTGAATAAACCCAGAACAAATGCAAACTCACCAAAATACGTGCACTCTTTGGATTTGGCACTAACTAGCTCCGACGAAGCATCATGTAGGGTTGTTTGCAATACCAAACACAAAAGTACCTTCAACAGCTGCGACAAACACGCCGCCATTTTGTATTTGCATCACGTGATCTCGCTCGGCAGGGAACCTGTGTTTGGACGCGAGCTTGTGCAGGCCCTGGAAACAAGTCTTGTTTCAAATTACAAAATGGCGGCCGTGAAGCACAAGAAATTGTCGAAGACCAAATTGAAAACCATTGACTTGAACTCGCTGAAATCGTTAATCAGATCAACGCTATTAGAACCTGAAAAAATATGGATACTTGGGGTTCTTCTCCTACTCGGAGAAGTTGTGCTGAATATTGTTATCATCTGGAAAATCAAATGTGAGTATTTAGTAATTGAATATTTACTTAACTAAATACTTTTAAAAGTACTGTTCGCTGTTCATTTCACTCGATTCACATTTCAAAGAGATAGATGGTTTATTATCGTTTAAAAAGGTAAAAAAAGAACAGCTATGTAAGTTATGTCCTTTCCTTCAGATACAGAAATTGACTGGAAGGCTTACATGCAAGAAGTCGAAGGATTCATAAATGGGACACATGATTACACCAAGCTGCGAGGTGACACTGGACCACTAGTGTGAGTATTTACGGTATCACCTTTCAGGGGCTCCACTTGGCTATTTTCATATTTAACTCCCCCCCTCCCCCCCAAAAAAGTAGGAACACAAAATGAAATGCTGCCAATCTTTGATTTTGAGAGCTCATAGTGCATTGTAGTGAGACCCATGGGGTTAAGTTGGTTGGTAACCTGAGTTTGATCATATTGGATCTGTGATGAAACCAGTTGTCAAGGTTTTATGCACATGAGGCACAGTTAGTTTTCAAAACTAACCATTGCAAGTCAAGTTTTATAATTCATAATTCTCAGAAACATTTTAATTAGTCATGAACATATTTTAGACCAATTATTTTATATACCAATTTCAATGTTTTAATCAACATGCTCTTGTTAAATTTTATATACATATATTTTTAGTACTGATTGTAAATAATTTCGTAATTCAACTTTTTATGGTTGCAAAGAATTTATAATAAAGACATCTATCTATCTGTTTGACTTTGTAAAGATTATATTATTTACAGAGTCCACTTGAAAAACATACCATGGTGGAGCAAAACAACTGTAAATATAAGCTGTCCATTATTTTGGTGTAGTTTAATAAAAATAGTAAAAGTGAAAACTATGATTGCTGTTACAGCTCAATGTTGTAACCAGAGTAGTAAAATTACATATTTTGAAGTGGCTCCCTCACTTTATAAACTTCTTTGTCCTAGATACCCTGCCGGGTTTGTGTACCTGTTTACTGGTCTTTATTACATCACAAACAAAGGGATGAACATCCTGATGGCTCAGTACATGTTCGCAATCCTGTATCTGGTGACACTGATGTGTGTATTCACCATCTATCAGAAAACGGCAAAGGTAAGTGTACATGAAGTCTTATACCTTGATTTCTTTTTGAAACATTATATAACTGACTGAAAAAGGGTGCCAGAATCTTCCAATCGAGTGTTAATCATCAAATTTATTGAAGATGTTTGTTGCCTTTTCTAAACAACACAGTTATTTTTATCTTAATTGTAACTCTAAATTTCTTTGTATTGTGCATCTTTCATGAAGATAAAAGTGTGAATGTTTTGCAATAAAAGCATTGTTTTTTTGAAAAAATATTGAACAGGTGTCGATTTATTTTTGGAGTGTTTATTTATTTCTGGAGTCTGCTTAGCACGCGGATATGCTCGATGAGCACCCAGTTGACCGTGACCGCGTGCTAAGCGGATAGTAGTTTTTACGGTAAAGATCCGCCTGCTAAGCGGCTAGAACATTTATCCTACAAAACAGCCGCCTGCTAAGCGGATAATACGTTC
>JAOBRG010211095.1:0-32578 GCA_027574985.1 Umimayanthus nakama | reverse complement strand
TTGCCTCAAGACCCTTGGAGATTACATATCATTTCAGTTCGTCAATAAATCATAGCAAGAGAAACAGACTAGCTGCCCAGTTTGATGTCACAAGCAGTGGTACTAATTTGGTAAACAATCTAGTAATTATCCTTTCTAATAAGCCTTCTTTTGGAATCCAAATTTTTATTACGACCCCCCATACAGCCGAAAATGTAAAGCATGCCCATCTTTACAACCCAATCAAGATGATCAACTTAACTTGTTATTATTTTTTCATAACTGTACAAGGTAATGGAACATCAATGAACAAAAATGACATGGGTGGTTCAGGATGATCTCTGAATCAGTAAGTTTCCCTCTCTATTAGGGACACATTTCTAACCCCCCTCCCTTCAATAAGGGTTGTGAGTACTTGACGGAGCCTCACGGTACTATGGCAATGCTAGCTGCATTTATTGGGGCTTAGTTAATGTATCGGACTAAAAGGGGCGCAAGTTAGCCAGGCTTACCATTGGTAAGATTGCACAATAATTACTTTCGGGGATTTTTAACTTTTTTCTTACTTCTTGTCCTTAGCATGCTTGCTTAAATCAGCGATACGATTAATTTTGACCTTTCGGAACTAAATTGTGGCTGTTAAATACACAAAAAGAATATGCATTTCGCAAACTGTAAAAAAGTTTTTCCACAAACTTGTCTACTGCATGAAATTGTTAAAAATAGTCTTGTCAGACCGAACAAACACCGAGCTCTCTACTGTTCTCCACAAACTAGCAAACACGAAAATCGTCAGACTTTTTTTTATAGACGGTCAGTTAAAACGTTATAATTTTACTTTAGTTTATGGCTTTATATTCCAGCTCCTCAACGTTTTTCGCAAGTTTAACCAAAACACAAGCAGTACGAGTCAGTTAAAATAAAGGCAATTTAACAAATAGCTCTATCGCCGTTAACAAGCAAAGTGAATACAGTATAAATTACACACTAAAGATTATAGACGTTAATAAAATTATGTACTTAAACAGTCAGTTGTCTTTATTTCCCAACCAGTTAGGGTTAAAACATGTCTTTTCATAAAAACAAAAGAAATGTCGAACGATGGACTTTACACCCACGCAACAATGTATGTATGTATGTATGTATGCATGTATGGATGTATGTGTGTGTATGTATGTGTATGTATATGAGTGTATGTATGTATGTATGTATGTATATGAGTGTATATGTATGTATGTTTTTTTCACCAAAATTGCCAAATGTATGTTACTTTATTCCCAGGCTGAACAATGTTGTGGGCTACCATAGCGTATTTGGAAACCTGTTAAGTTTATCATAAATGAAAAGTTTTCCGTTCCGAATGATTTAGTCATTTAATTGCGGTTCCCTAGAAGAGAGCTACTAATCATTCTAATAACTCAGTCTGTAGATAAAAGGCAAGATGGTAGCTGATCGTGGATAATTCAGTGGTAGTACTATCTGATTATTAGTACTAGTCGGTTGAGCGGCTAAACCTTACTGGTTATCTCAACAATTACGTGTTCACTGCTGCCAATTACCACCTTAACTACACTTTCAAACTACGTTACTGTAACGTTCCAGCTAACAATAACCTGAAGTCGAGGCTTCGTGCGAGAAATTAAAACAGCAAATGTTTGGAAACTTGGCAGGAATCCTCTACTTTAGGTATTGTTTGCGAGAACTGAAGCGTAATTCGAACGAGGTCTGTTGGTAGAGGTGATCTGCCCGACATTAGGTGATCGGTTCAGAGTGAAGGTTGTGGGTTCGAACCCCGCCCGGGTAAAAGATTTTTCCCATTCCCCGCGTGGACTTATTTCTTTTCTAGTGCCAATGACATGGGGTAAGTGTGCAACACTTCATTTTACCACATTTTAACTCTCCGTATCCGTTTGTCAAATTGAGAAGTCTCAGCAAATTCTACCCAAGTCTCGGAATCTCGCACCACCTTCTTATAGATCTCGGAACCGCAGATTTTGTGTCTGTTGGTCACATCTTTGCTTTTTTCTATCAAGACACTATAATTTTTCGTCTCGGGCTTGGATTTTAAAACTGCCAGTCTCAGCGTCTCGGGGAGGTTCGGATTTACTATTTGCCACCACTACTATGCACGTACCCGAGTTTGTTGGTGTGTTAAGCGACGTCACGACGCTGCACTTTATTACGTCATGTAACAAACACAGGCCCGGAAACTGGACCAAGGTTTCCCGATACGTCTCATTGCATTCGTTTAACCTCAAAGACAACTTTTCAACTAGCTATTCGTTTTAATTCAACTATTTTTCCCAGTATAGAAAAAACACTCCCTTTGTGCCATCTACTGTGCTGTGCTAGTTTGTTTGCCGCATGTGTAATCTATGTAATGTTGTGATTCTTATGATTAAGACACTTTTCTGTAAAAACTATGAAGTCAAAATCAAAGTTTATACGAAAACAATGTTCCAAAGAAAGCTAAATGTTTCTGCAACGAGCAGGACGCCTGCATGCAAAACATTTTGTGCATAAGTAACTAATTTGAACAGTTAAGCTAAAACAGGTTGCGACTACAATTGCGTGAAAGCAAGCAGTTTTGAAAACTATATCAAACGAAATAGAGAGATCTTACTTCCTTGAAGCGTTTAAACTCTGTGACAGTAGTGTAACTTCGTCTTGCTACGTTTAAGTCAATATTCAATCGTCCTATTTGGACTTAGTTTAATATAACGCGAATCATTTTCAGATGCCTGTAAATCTTCTTAAACACTCCTCGGTTAAGGACGTTAGTGTCTTTATACGCTTGAAATTTAACAATAAACGAAGTTTTCTTTAAAATTAATTGATCCAATCAAAGATGCTTTTTTGAAGTCATCGACAACAGGAGTGACAAGACTTCGCAATGCATTTGGTAATCAAAAGTTGGTCAGAAGACAAAGATTGGCGATGTTAGCACACAAAGTATCAATGAAAAGTGTAGCTTCACTTCATAAAACGCTAAATTTGTAACCTACCGCAATACTTTTTTGTGCAATTAAAAAATAAGAATCAACCTTAAACGGTTTCTTTACAAAACTTAGCGGCACATTTCCGCACAATCTTATGATCAATGTGCGTTTCAACCGTGTCAATTTAATTAAGCTTTCACATAACTATAAACTTTACTTCTGACTTCCATGTTTGCTAGCTATGGTAGCAACTATAAAACTTTAGCAGCGATCAATAGCTAGTCATTGCAAGCAGTCAGGTGTTTTTATAATGTAGGCAATAAATGTGTTGATCCCGCAATAACTTAATTTATAAATAAGTGGTGCATGCATGTCGGAAGTGAAATTTTTGTAACTTCACGTCTCAATTATAGTGTTTCACAATAAATTCTAATCTCTAATAATGTCCTGTTGAAATATTCTAGAAAAATACAGTCTTCTATCTTGAAATACATTATCGTAAATTTAATTAAAAACATTAAGATCTAAGAGCTATTCAAATCGATATCATGGTTCTCATATTAGCTCTCAAATCACTGTGTGAAAAAAATTTTTGGTTTCAACAGTATCACTTTAAAAGCCCCCTCCGTTTTCACGGACAGCGGAGCTTGTATTCGAACCATTGGTAGCACGCAGCCAGCGGAAATGTTTGTGTCATTTCACAGCATATTCTTTAGCACATCCACCCTCGTTGAACAAAAAGAGCTTGCTGCATGTTGTCCTCAGTTTTTAGTTGCCGTTAAACTGGTTCAGCTCCAACTTAACTTCGGAGATCTATTAACCTGTCTTTTACAATTGGTGGAGATTATCCAGTTATGGATCAAGAATTACTGCATAGCCTTGTAACTGACTTGCTACTCTCTTTTCGTAATTGGCGTCTTGAGGCTGCAATTTTTACAGAGTGGAGTGAGTGAGTAATTGAAGTATGTTTGCCACACATTTGTGCACTGTCAAGTCTCAGCGTTCAATCAATCAATCTGTTGGTAGTTTCTGGCCAAGTACCAGACTTATAAAAGTCCATTTTGAAATGAAGCATGTAAGACTAAATCTTGTTGACCCTGTAAATCACACATAACTGACGGCAATTTGACCTTTGTGTTCAGCAGCGTGTTGGCTCTTTGGAGCTGGCGCCTGCCTCTGACTGCCTGTCGGTAAACCGCACGAAGAGAGCGTTTCTTTACTGCCTGAAAGTGAGGCAACTACCAGTGGGGTACTCTGGGTAGTCGCCACGCGGGTGTTAACATTGATCGGGTTTAACGAACTTTGTTTTCGGTTGTGTGTATTTGGAAAGGAGAGTCCCCCATCAGGTCCACTGTCACCATCGCTCGTGCTGCTGCTCATAAGATCGCTGTCTTCGCTCATCTGGTAAATGGGCGCTCGCAAGGAACGAAGACTTCCCTGGGAGCCCTCTTTGGGCTGCAATCGACGTTCAACGCTCTCGACCGGAGTGAATTCTCTAGCAGAGATTGCTTCTCCGAGCTGCTTTGTTTCTTTCCTCGGGTAATTCTCCCCTGTCGAGTGTGCTCGTGTAGTTCTTGGTGATTCTAAATCGAGGTCGGAGCCATTGTCGAAAGAAACTTTCCTGCGCTCCAATATCTGGCTGTTCGGAACAGATAGGGAATACTTGGGATTACCTCCAGCGCTTTCTTTGCTTTCTTCCCAGTCTTCAGTTTGAATAACAGGCATAAGAACCTCTTCTCGACCTCCGCGGTTGCAGAGGTTGCTGGGAATTTTCGAGTCCTCTAGGTGCTTCATAAGTACAGCTACGACCACGTTTAACAGCACGAACTGCGTGGCCAGCACAAACGTCGCAAAGTAAATAGGCGCCACGTGTTGTAGTGTTCCACACCCATCAGTCTTACAGCGATCCTTGTTCAGAGTGTCCTGAAAATTGAAACAAAAAGTGTATGAATATCTTGTACACCATGTCATTGAGTTGTGGTTTTTGCCTGTATTTAACTTGGGTTGTAAATTATGTTATTCTACTTCTACTTGTTTTCCTTCTGTCATGACTGTGTCACGCTGTAAGACCCTATTGAACTCGTTGAAGAATCACAATCCCGCGCTCAATCATATTTTTCTACCAAATACCTTCTAGCTCATCCTCAAAGCACATTTAATCGCATAAGGAAGCAGAATGAGCCAAAATTGATAAAAAGCTTATATTTGTAGGATGAGTGAAATCCATCTAACCGTTAACTAGTATAATGATGCGTGCTGGTCAATTGATTAAGGCCGCAAAAGACACTTAAAGTTCCCCCAATCTGATTCGAAAAGGTTGACCAGGCAGACCAGAGATACGCCGGTTTGAAGCAAGTTGTTTTGAGAAAAATAGGCAAAATCACAGCTAATACCCAACCGTTTTATGAGTTTTTTTAAAACAAACTTTGACAGTTTCAAGAAACCATTTCTTGAAAACCCTTCAACGAATCACACTGAAACTTTCAATAACAATGGAATCTGTGTTGGTCTTTTGATATGCGGACACTCTTTTCATTTTGTACTAAATAAACAACGATTATCTTAAAGACACGTACGCGCACGTACGTTTACACTTGCACACAGCAAACCTAATTTCAGTACAGATATGCCACACTTACACACTTTTACAATATTTCTAGTATGGGAAAAATTACATAAAAAACTCACATATTAAAGATATTCTGGGGCAGATTCATAGATGGGTTGGGAGAGGGGCTTTGGGAAAGGGAAAGGAAGGGGATATTAATATTAATACGAAGGGTTGGAAACGAGAAGAAGCTTCGATTAGGATTTAACTCTTAAGTGTCTTCACATGATGTGGTTTTTTTAAGAACATTCCAGTTAGTTTACTAACAAAACAGAGTAAATAAATAAGTAAATAAACAAATAAATAAAAAATTAACGAACTAGCTAGTAAGTAAGTAAGTAAGTAGGTATAGATAAGTAAGCACAAATAAATAAATAACATCAAGAAAATAGAAACTTGTTTAGTCTCTACCTTCATAATCCCGTTCCAATTGTCTCCCGTTGAGATTCTAAACAACGTTAACATTGCGAAACCAAAGTCCTTAAAGTGCGCATGCTCATCAAGTCCCTCACACGGAGTTGATTCACAATCTGGAGACAAAACAACAAACAGAAGTGTTTCAGGCGGAAAGAGGTTTTGATAGGAAAATGTTTTGACAGGAAGAAACTTACCTATTCGTCCAAAAAGCTCCATTCCTAGTGCTGCAAAGATGAAGAACATCAAGAGAAACAGGAGACCCAAGTTTCCCACCTAAATGAAGCAAGAAAAGTTAAACTGGTCAGTTCTGGGAGCCAAAAGAGTCGCTTACAACAGTATTGTGGTACTTTGCCAGCTGGCGGCTAACGTGCGAAAACACTAAAAAAAAGAATTGTCATTGGCACTCTTTAAAACATGGTCTCTTCAATAACACGCGGTAACCATAACTCTTAAACCAGAGTTCATAAGCAATCCCATGTATCTGCTGTCTGATTGAGTAATGAAAAATTAACAATTACATCCCGAATACTTTATTACAAAACCTTACTATCCCAAACAAAAGAGCTGTACTGCTACTAGTGTTCACAACAGGAGTACATTGAGATCATTTCTAACTATCAAGGAAGAGTCATGAAGCACCTCTATATATCTACCTTTAACTGGTTAAAAACACTTATCCTCAACACCTTATAATTACTACAAATCTTAACCAATTCAAACAAAGGGGCTCCGTTCCTAGTAGCCGTATAAACTAGTCTGTCGCCCCTAACCCCTAATTCCTAAGCCGTAGACGTAAACTTGCTATTAAAGTGAGTTGCTTAGCTATTCGTAATCCGTAACCCCAGACCCTTGTGATTCACGGTAAGAGTTAGTGAATTATTAATCTTCCAACTTGTGATCCTTTGCAAACTTGTCCCTCCATCTCATCACAAGTAACAAAAAAGCAGGTTGCTTACTTGTGGGAGAGCCTGCGCAACTGTGTCCAGCAGTTTGCGGATGCCCTCGGCTGTCTTCAGTAACTTTAGAACTGAAAGAAAATTGTTAAGTTTCCTTTCAAAGTCAATTTAGAACTCCTAATTATACAGCGTAACATGACACCACCCGGTGGTACGAGTCTTAAGCCAGAGCTTAAAACTAAATATTTTTTCCGAGCCAAGTGGCTCATAAAGGCCCATGCAAACGGACGCAACATTGTTGGCCAACAATTGCAACTCCCGACATTGTTGGGCCCAACAATGTTGTAACTTGTTGCGTCCGTTTGCATGGAACCACAACAATGTTGGCACTTGTTGGCACTTGTTGCGTACAGTTTGAAACCGGTCAAACTTTTGGCCGAACAAGTCCCAACATTTCTATTGTTCTGTGACTGGCGAAGCGTTGCGCAACAATGTTGTGCTCCGTTTGCATGGGCTCACAACAATGTTGCCCTCGTGAGAATGTCTGCGCACGCTTCTTGTAACCATCGCTGGATAAACCTTTTTATTAAATACCAAACACTGGATATTGAAACTCTTGCAATCTGATTGGCTCTCTACTCACGGTATAAGTTCTATATGCTGCAATTTATCCAAATATGGAAACTGACCATTTTTTCACGGAAAGTTTTTCCTTTAAATGGACGAAAACTTGACTTGGTAGAAAATAGAATTCGAGATATTTTTAACCAGTGTTTGGAATTTAATAAAACAATTATTCCACTCACGCTTGTTGTATATGAGCTTATGATAGCCGACTAGGTGCTTCGCACCTCGTCCGCTATCTAAAAGCTCATCATATCCAACGCGCGTTCGTGGAATAGTTGTTAAATATTTAAAGTTATTGGTCAAACACGCTAAATACTTCAAATTACTGTATTATTAACACAACCGCGTATGAGAATACATTAAAATACCTGCCTTATTGCCGCCTTTAAAGTTAGATCACGAAAAGTATATCTGTAAGGTTGGCTTTCCTTTTGTCCGATCTGGCTGGACAATTATAAGAACTGGTTCTGACCAGTTTGAATGAATTGCGCCAAGGCGTGCGCGTACATTTTTTCGCCATAAACTCTCCAAATTCCCGCGCTTCGGCCGACCGGGGCTAGAACCAGTTGTGAGAACTTGTGCGGGCGTTTTATGGTTTGACCGGCCTGACTAGGTAGATTAAAAGCAATGTAAAAATTTTGTCAGAAAACAACGAAATTGAAGGCTGTATTACTTAAATTTGAGCTTTAAAATGTTGTTTCTTAAACGTTATGCACACACAACGTGCTTGAGCACTATAAACGAAAGAAACACGAATATTTTTTTAAAACGGCGGTTCAAGGTAAGTTTAATTTCAAACCATATTTGCACTAAATAATGCTTTCTGTTAGTTCTTTTGACATATTTATTTTGTTTGAAGTATATCGGCCTTTGGTTCGTAAGTGGTTCCAATGAGTAAGAACGGCGAATTGATTACCATCTACACAGATTTGTTGCGCTTACGAAAGAAGGGAGCCGGACTAGTTACCTCGGGCGATCCTGAGCACACGCATGACCCGGATGATGGTGGGGTTGATGGGAAGGTGGAGGGTTTTGAGCTCCTCCAGGACAATACCTGCCACCGACAGCAACACGATCAACATATCCAATTGGTTCCACCTGCGATGTGGCGAAAGGTTTGGGATTTGTGAGGTGAGATTGTTCAGGTGGGGTTTTATAAGGAGCCCCACCCGCATAGGCATACAGACACAGGAGCATCCGTAGACAGACACGAACAATGGTACTGATACAGTATGGACACTAAATCTGACAAAGTCACAGGCATAATGGCAATTTCAGGAATAAGAACAACAGTTACAACTAAAACGACAATGAAAGCGACAGTATATTCAATGATAACGACACCAAAGACAACAAAAACCAATAGCCAGATGGTAATAACGCCAATGACCGATGATGAAAAACCCAGTGGCAACAACAATGACAACGAATACAATGACAACAACAAAGAGAATGTAAACAACAACAAAAACAAAAAACAATAGCAACAACAATGACAATAACAAAGAGAATGATAACAAAAACAAAACCCAATGGCAAAAACAACTACAACAACAAAGATAAGAAAAGATTATGGCAACAACAGTGACGATGACAGTTGGCAATCGAATGACAAAAACAACAATGATGACAACCACACAATGACAATAGCGAGAGACTGGGTATGCTATAATGTAGCAGTAATTAAGCTTCTTCTCGTTTAGTTTTTTGTCTGAAATCATACTCGTGATATTCGTAATTTTATTTTCATAAACTCGTGTGTTTTCAGACATCAGTTCAATTAGCATTATAAATTAGGGTTAAATTAACAGGACAATTATCGTAAGTAAAAATAAACCTGAATGGGGAGCAGTTTTGTTAAATGGTTAGTCTGCAATATATGCGTACCTTTCACTGAAGTAAGATTTGAAGCCCAGAGCAGCAATTTTGAGCACAGCTTCCAAGATAAAAATGGCCGTGAAGACGTAGTTCGCCATCTTGAGAAATTCACCCAGCTCCTGAAATAGAGGACAGGTTAAAACATAAAATCAGCGTGAAACACAACTAAAGTTTGAAGAGGTCAGAAGAGAAGATTAACAGTTTTTGCTTGTGCACGGGTTGGGTTTTTAAGAAATTGTTTTGACAGATAATAATTTTTAAAAGATTAATAAATCAGCCGGTTCAGTAGACAACCTGCTGGAAACGATATGTCAGAAGAAATTGATTGAGTAAACAAATGAAAGAATGAATGAAATCTTTCATTTATACACTGAAAAAATCTGTCATAACATAATTATGGTTTTCGGCGAAGCCGTGTCCGTTCTGCCGCGACCAACTGCTCCCTGAACATTTTGATGGTGGCAGAGCGGAAACAGATATGAAACCGAGAAAAAGACAATCAGTCATACAATACTGAAGGTTACTCAATAGCACATTTTGCACTTATTCTAAAGTCACCAGGAATAATGCTGCTACACTAAAACTAAAGTGTTTTCCCAATATTCCGTATTGTGGTTGATCAGAGACGCCAACTAACCAAGCTCACAAACTGCAAAAGCAAGACGAATATACAAAGGTAAATACTTGCCATGCGTCATCCACTGTAAAAGGCCAATTGCGAGTTTTGTGGTTTACCCGCTTCATACGTTTGCTGTATAGTTGTGTTGCGGCAAGAATACGATTAATCAGCTCTTCATTTCCCAATCGAGCTTAAAGGTTACCAAAACATAGACTTTGTACAATTTGTGATCAAAATGCAATGGGCGATGTTAAAAGAGAGAGAGAAATTTCTCGAATAAATAAGTTCTTTTAAGAGAACCAGTTTTATTATATTATATTAAGACGAAAATATTAAAAAATAGCAACTATTTTATGAAAAAACTAGACATTTATGATCAAAAAGGCGATAATGCAATAGAGATAAAGAAGATTCATTTTTTTTGTTTTTATATGTGTTTCATATCTGATATAACTTTCAGTTTTTGGGATATTCTTTTTGTACTGACCGATTTGTCAAACTTAGTAAGCTAATAAATGCTGCTGTTGCTGTTTTTGCTGACAAGTCGGTCACCCTCCCCCCCCCCCTCGCCCAGAACGTGACTCGCTGACTGGCATGCATGTACCTTTGGTTGCTGGTAGTGTTCCAGGGCCATAAACAACACGTTTATCGCAATCACTATGGCGATCGCTAAGTCAAAGTACGCATGCGTGCATATGTTATGCAATATACGTCGTGGTGGTGTGAAACCCTCTGTGGATCTTGAATCGGATTGCATCTCTGGAACGCAAAGCAAGAGAAACATATAATGAATTATGGCCTTTGTTCTTTATCGGTTTGCAAGTGGAGTCGGCGTAGCTACAACACCTTGATGTCGTGGTTGCTTAGAAAATTTGGAGTTTTGCTGTTTTCTACGGTGGCTTGTAAGGGACATGCCATTTCGTGATCACTTTCTCCGCTTCGAGTTTACAAACACTAAATTTTTTGTTTGTAAACTTGAAATTTCGTGTTTGTAAACTCAAAATTTCATGTTTGTAAACTTGAAATTTCGTGTTTGTAAACTCAAAATTTCGTGTTTGAAAACTCGAAATTTCGTGTTTGTAAACTCAAAATTTCGAGTTTGTAAACTCGAAATTTCGTGTTTGTAAACTCGAAATTTCAAGTTGGCAAACTCGAAACTTCGAGTTTGTAAACTCGAAATTTTGTGTTTGTAAATTCGAAATTTCAGGTTTGTAAACTCGAAGCAGACGAAACTAATCACGAAATCGCAGGTCCCTCACAAGCCACCGTAGTTTTCTAACATGTTTAGAGCAATGCTTAATTCCTACATGGTTCACTTCGAAGTACTTTGAATAAAGGCCACGGGAGAGTGCGTACTTACGTTGAAGAAGCAACTCCTCTTTAACCTTTTCCTCTTGTTTGCTTTTCTCCAAAACATCTCGACATTTCTGGAAGTTCTCCACCACAACTCCAACCAACATGTTTAGCACTACAAAACCCGCCAGCAAGAGAAAAGCAACAAAATACAACACGTTCCATTTCTGGTAGTTCCGCTGAGGCTGTTGATCAAATAGGGAAACATAATCATGAAATATCGTGATAACGTGTCTGCAGTAGCTTTAGGGACCGCGGAGCAACTTTGAAATTTGGTCGGGAGAGGCACCGTTAGTTACTCAATTTGAGGGGAGCACAAGACTTATTATAATTTTAAAAAATACTGGTTCCTAAGTTTATACAGTTAGGCCAGACTTTTTATATTCCTTGGCTTGCGACAATTTTTTTAAAGATTAAATGTCGGGGGTCGGAATATAAATAAAGACATTAATAATGTCCCAAAACAAAGATATAACATGAAGTAATGACAGGAGTTTACAAAACGTATCTTATAGTCCTAATGGTGCTTGAACCCGGACTAATGTAAAAGTTAAAAAAAATTGTCAAGGACTTCATTCTCCTTAAAACATTTAAATTTTGTAACGTATTTACCCATGTATAATGCGCATGGCTGTGTGTAATGGGCTCCCTGATTTTGAAGCTGATCTTGATGTGTTTCAATGCATGTCATTCTTCACTGCAAATAATTTAATTGAACAATAGAGCAGTAATCTCAAATCTAGCTCCACCAGCATGAAATTCAATTACAAGAGTTGATGCACTTTTACTGCTGCAAGATCGAACGCGATCCTTTGTTGAACGCCTGTAACATTTTATGAATGAGAAAGCCTGGAACGAACAAGACACTTGTTTAGCCGCGTGACAGGCAGGTTGTACTAATGTGACTGATTGGAGGAACATATTCATGAAAATGAGTTTATGTGTTTCCTTTTGAAAATCCAATATTTGGCTTATTGCTATCTTTTATCTAGAAGTTAGCTTTATAAGGTTTACCTGGAAACCGGCCTTCACTGCATCAATACCATCGTACATAATGGTCACCCAGCCATCTTTCGTTGAGAACACAAAAAGGGTCAACAGCGCCTGGTAAGAGCAAAAATGTGAAAAAAATCAT
Organism: Umimayanthus nakama; assembly: GCA_027574985.1. Classification (NCBI taxonomy): domain Eukaryota; kingdom Metazoa; phylum Cnidaria; class Anthozoa; order Zoantharia; family Parazoanthidae; genus Umimayanthus; species Umimayanthus nakama. The sequence continues at coordinate 20,127 of JAOBRG010211095.1, read as the reverse complement.
CTTTAGATCTGACGATGAACTTGCGTTTTAGCCTAGATCTGAGTTTAAATCGAACTTTATTCCAATCTTACGCGTAACAGGATTAGTGAAAGTTTAGACGTAGTAGCTTAGTCAAAGTTTAATTCTTTTTCCTTTTGAGTACACACAGCATTAACGATATAAAATGAAAAGAAAGCTTTATTTTTTACTATAAAAATTAGAATTGCAAATCTAATGTGACTAGCGAAAGTTCAATGTTCAAACCACACATTAGCTCATAAACTAGGACACTAAGTTTTTACTGAAACTCTCTGTCTTTAAAGTTGTAAGTGCTATTAAAACTGTTTTATCTCTGTTTGAAACGTTTTTAAAAGAAAACCAACCCAAAAAAAGTTTGAAGTTTAAAAAAAAGCGCAACGGACATGGCCGCCATATTGGATTTCAAAAGCGGTATTGCGCAATACCTATAACGTGACAAGTCACGTTGGAACCAACTAAATTACAGAAGTTAACGATTAATTGACTTTGAGACTAATAGGAATTTGCAATTGTTTTGAATAGTTTGTCAGCTTAAGAGGAAAAAAAAATTAAAAAGTCTATACTTGAGAAAACACGGCGTCAGAAATAGGGTTGCTATGGCAACAAACGATACCCTTGATGCAAAATTCTTCCATATTCTTGTTTTCCAATAAATTTTAGTAAAAGTCACCAAATTTGGATAGGTGTTAAATAAATATCAAGGAAGTTTTCAAAAGTTGAAATTGGCGCGGGCATTTTGAACCCTTCCAATCTGAATAGGTATGGCTAGCAATCTCATTCTTGCTTTTTTTTCGGTTTCAAGCTGAACAATAACTTCCCGCCGTATGCTGGGCTTGTTTCTGCCCCGATTAGGTCTGTGCTTATTCTCTCTACCCGCTCTCTCAAGACTTAGTCGGTGTTCCAGTGAAAGTATTGTCTCTCATAAAATTACTAACCGTCACCGCCATCTATTAAATAACTTGCAAAGTGCTGAATACCGGAAACATTGCTGCAGCTTACCTTGGGCAAGTTGTCGAAGTTATACTCTTTGTTGACCCAGCGGCCTGCGTATCTCTCACAATCCGACTTGTTTATGATATCAGTTGTGGACATGTCGACACAGTGGTGAAATTTACCTTTGAATAGCTGTGAAGAAGAGTCAAGCATTAAGTGTGATACACGCATAATTTACACAGAGACGAAAATGGTTTGTCTTAGTTGTTAGACAATTCAAGACAGAGCGAGTTTCATTTGGCTATAAAACAAGATTTGGTGAACCGAACGAGTACTGAGTTCAGGAATGTTTGGTGGGTTGTGGTATGCAAAAGACCTACCGACTGGAACGTGTTCATTTGTCGCTTTATTTTGATTTTGATTCGTCGGCTTACTTAACGAAGTTTCGTTTCAACAGACTTCCAACGAACACAGACGCCTTTTCCCCCGATGGAGCTCAGACCCCAGACGAAAGAAAACGAGCTTGTTTTCCTTCGTCTTGTGTCCTGAGCCCCAGTTCGAGAAAAGACGTCTACTAATCGAACAGTTACAGATTTGAGTCCTGGTATTGGCATATGAAACAAAACGTAATCATGTATTGAATGAGTTTTTCATGGCCACAGGAAAATTGCTCTTACTAAATTTAAACCGAAACGGAAACAGTCAACGCACGTATGAATAGCAAGCCAGTACATGGCAGGGGGGCGAGGGGGGGGAGTTACATATGAAGCAGGGGTGAGGCTGGAGTTTCCAAGAAGAAGATTACTACTGAATTTGTAAAAAAACATCCCTTAAAAACGCCGTAAACAGCATTTCACAGCTTCAAATTTATCACTGCGCCCCCAAATATACATGAATAGACAGGTTCAGAAATTTTAATGAGCAGTAAAAATACACTTAGCGACTGAATATTTTCAAAAGAACATCTAGTTTTTGGGCTGAGATGTTTTCAGGTTAGTTTGCAAGTCTGTTAAAAACAGGATCAGTTTTTGTACCTGCACTCCCAGAATACCAAAGATTATGAAGAACGTAGCGGCAATAAGCACGATATTCCCGATGGGTTTGAGGGAAGAGATGAGCGTCTCTACAACCAGTTTGAGGCCCGGCGCACGGCTGATAACCCTGTAAAACAAACCACATAAATCCATTTCCCACTAGTTTATTCCTTTGTTTGTTATTTTTTTAACTGCTTACTTGCTTACCAACTCAATTAATTGTTATTTGTTATCCCACAAGTCAGTAGAAGACGTTAAGCAATGACATTAGGGAGCTTACCCGCTTAGGTCGCAAACGTCAGAGAAGATGGCTGCTGAAATTCTAGCTATCCGTTTACTCTTTTCTCCTTTGTATAACTCATTTGTTTCTTTATTGCTTTTACGTTTGAGTTTTTAAAACCGCATGAACACTAAAAACACTTACATTCTTCAGCTAACATTCTCTATAAAACTCAAAAGGAAGATAAAGCTCGGTGCTGATTTTGCAAAATCTAAGGAGTATTAATATTACTTAATACGCCAAAACTGGTAACTTATAGTACAAAGTACTATGAGTCATTTAATTAATGGCTTTAATTGGTTATAGTTAAAAGACAATTATTTGATTTTAACAATATAATCATATCGCAGCTGGTTTACTAACAAAATACTCGTATTGAGTTATTTTTACGCAATAGAGAACCCTAACATTTTCAAGATGTTTTTAAAGTACCTGAGAGGTCGTAGAGTCCTGAGAGCTCGAAACACCCTTAACACTCCTAATATGGTACTCTGTGTGTCCGAGACCAAACTGACGATGACGTCAACCCAGGATACGAGGACCAAGATCCCATCCATCACGTTCCACGGGCTACGTAGGTACGTGTCTGGGCCTATAACCAGCCCCAGGGCCACCACCTGCGTGTGGCACAACAGTAATAATCAGACAATAATAATAATAATAATAAGTATTATATATAACAACAATAACAATAAACTTTTTTTTTGGTTAAACAATTACAATGATGCTACATAAAAAAACTCAGTTTATCAATAACAAAGAGATTGATACTGATATGTTAAGGATGTAAAAAGATCCTTCAATCGGTCTTTTTGTAGCAGGTCTTTATAGTTCTTAGTGCAAAACTTTAAAAGGTAAAACATTGTTTCAAACTCTGATATTTCATTGTAGATCTTAACCATTCTTGGCTTGAAACTGTTTCATGTCTATTTGCTGATGATCCCGGCTTGTGTGCAGTCTTGGTAGACCCGAGGACTGTATGAGCGATTAAACTCGGTTTGTAACATGCAGGCGTTTACAAGAATGGCAATAGCAATGAGTATGGGTCAGTAACATTTTGCTAATTGCGTTTCCTTGGAGTGTACTTCAAATAATACTTTAAACAAACCGTTCGTAGTTCAAGATAAAGGAGTTTAGTTTAAGGTTTCATATAACCGAGGAAACCAGAGTTAACTGCGCTTTCTATGTTGAGCTTTCTCAACGATAAGGCAAGATTTTAGCGGGGCGTACGTACCTTGATCATCATTTCCAGCGTGAAAACGCCAAGGAAGATATACATGGCGATATCTATTGCAGTTTTTTTCTGGTAATAGAAACAAAATGTTTTAAAAGGCAAGTCTGTAATACAGCTCATTTGCGCTAAACTTGGGATGGGGTGGGGGGGGGGGGGGATAAAACAGGAGAGTGTGAGACCGAGAAAAAAACTTCTAGCTACAACATCAAATTAGACGGACATATATTATATAGTAAAAAAAGCAAAAAAAATACAAGGTAAAAACAAATTAGTTTCTACAAACAAAGAAGTATAAAATAATGGTTCATTTTTAACTCTACGAAAACTACGCGAGAAACACAAGGAAGGATAGCAGAGTTTGGCACAACCAAGAATACTGCACTGCAGACCAAAAAGCGCAACATCGCACGTATGACGCATCGCAACAGCAAGCACCACAACACAGCACAAGCAACGCAAAGCATCGCAAGATAATGTACCGTAGCGTAACTTACCGTACTACCTGGTTTTAAAGCGGGATCATCCATTGCCATGGCAACACAGTTGAGAAGAATAAACAGCAACACAACTCGGTCAAACCACTTGTTCCGGTAAAGTTTCACATTCACTTCGCGAAATCTTTAAAAGAATGGTTTATGAGATGTGTTTAAAATACTAACAAGTTGGCGTTAATGTTGCCTTTTTACTTGAGAAAAATTGTGTTTATACACGCTTTGTATCTACAATACTAAAATCTTACTGAGCTTTCAGGATTCGTAACTATTGCACCTTTTTCAAAAACCCTAGCTTTAAAAGTTAAAAAAGCATGTTGAAGGTATGTGATCATTTAACAGTAATCTATCCATAAATTCATCCTTCCATCCATCCACTCATACACACACCTATTCACCCACCCACCCTCCAATCCATCCATCCATCCACTAACCCACACACCCTTCCATCCATCCACTCAACCACTCACCTATTCACCCACCCACCCTCCCATCAATCCATCCGCTAACCCACCCATCCATCCATCCATCCATACATCAATCTATCCTCCTACTCACCCACCCATCCATCGATCCATTCATTCATCCAACATCCATCCATCCGCCGTCCGTCCGTCCGTCTGTCTAACTGTTTACGTTCGTTTGCTCGTTTGTAAAAACATATGTTTGTTTGTTTGGTTGCTTTTTTGTTTGTTTGTCTCTTCTGCTTGTATTGCATACCTGTGTTCATTTTCCGAAAGTCTCGTGCCAGTAACTTATACTATCTTGACCTCTTTTGGCTTAACAAACACAACATGGCCGTCTACTTACAAGTTTGAAGGAGAAAACAGATACAGCGACCACTCCTTTCTTTTGACAAAAAACGAATTGGTCTGCTTGACCTGTTCTTGTTTCTCGACCAAACTACCTGCAACCTAAGGACAAAGAAAGAGAGAAAAGAAAGTTCAACTCATAACATGTACACTTGTAGTTTACTGGTTTCGATCACAGTACAGCGAGCCAGGCAGGCTCAAGCAAGGGTTGATGAGTCTGCTTTACTAAAGTTTGGACTACGTGACCTCTCGAACTTTTTCGTCGGCTCTTGTCGGCAATCTGACAAAAAACAGTCAACCTAAAACACTGTTGACAACAAACACTTTGCTTCTCTCACTATTCTACAATTTTACACCTTCCACTCGGTTTTTTAAGTCCCCCTACAGATCTCTGTTTTCTATTTGTTTGAGATCAACACGCCTCTTTTTTATAAGAACAGTTTGACAAAAAACTGCGAGGCTCAAATTTGGCCAAAAATAAGAACAATGTATGAACAATCCAGGCTGGGATTTGGAATCATAAATGCAAAATTTACTTTTCTTAACCAAGTTCTATTATTCTCCTCAGACTCGACTATATTGAGCGTTGAAATACTCCGAATGTTGAGATCGATCGAGTTCAGGTATACTTTCAATATTTTAGGAGATATTTCTTACTATTGTTGTTTTTATGAGTACTTTTAAAAATAAGAACAGCTTAAGAACAATTAAGGCTGAAAATTCCTTAAAAGTTAAGAACAATGAGGCTCGGCCAAAATTTATGTCTTATAAAAAAGCGTGTTCCTTTCCAGAAAATGGGTTCTTAACGCGTAGTTCAGTAGCCCATCCAGAAACAAACACCTGTTTCAAGATTTAGGTTCCAGAAAACAAATTAAAGGTTTAAAATAGTGCTTTAAAAGCCGCGGATAAGTGTCACCTACCGTAAGAATGTTTTCTGCATTTTCATTGATAACTTTCGTCGCGCCGATCTCTGGACGAACAACAATCGATTTTTGGGTTGAGTTAAAAGGCGGTAACTTTTGCGACAACAAAGGAGAGCCACTAATCGGAGAGACTGGGGCAGAGTGGTTTCGTACATTCCTTAGGCACCTCGCCCTGGGTGGGAAGATTGGGAGTGAGGATCTGCGGCGATATTTACAATCCTTTTTTGAAAGAAAGTTTTCTTCATCTGAGCTGGAATCGGCCGCGTCGACATAAAATATGGAAGGGGTGGGGCTGATGCACACACGTGCGTTCCTGGTAACATTCCGTGGAAGATTTCCGGGTATCTCCTGTTCCTTGCAGCTTTTGATCGCAAGTTCTTCTTTCTTTATCTTTCTTGATCTGTCATCGGGTCTGATGCTCATCATGCTTTCAGATTTGTTCTACAGAGACATAATTAAAGCAATGGTAACTACTAGTTAAGGGGCAGATCTGACCAGTGCAAGAATACTTCCTCCTAATGGTAAACAAAGCAGGTATGTCATAGTCATAGTCGTAGTCGTAGTCATACTAATGGCAATGGTAATGGTTATAGTAATAGTAGTAATAATAGTAATAGTTATAGTAACAGTAACAGTAACAGCAACAGTAACAGTAATAGTAATCAGCTAATCCTAAATCTAATCCTAATCTTTGCTGTAAAGCGTCATTTTTGTAGGCTCAATAGCCTTTTACAAATCATAAAAAATGACCTAGATAACTTAATAAGAATAACCTAAGGCTTGGGAATATTACTTAGGTAAGTAATAACGTATGGTGGGTTTATCTAAGATCTTCACTTAATTACCGGTTGGTTTGCGAACCCTTCAACCAAGATGGCGACCAGCAGGTTGAATAGGATGTAGTTTCCTATGGTCATGAGTAGGATGAAGTAGAGGGACGCCCACTTGGATCTCGCCCGCATCCCGTCGTACATCACTGTGTTCCAGTCCTCCTGCGTCAGTACCTACCGCGGGAAATAAAAGGTGAGAAGACTTGGTTGGGGTAATTAAGATAGGACACCTATGTCAGTAGTGTCCCGCAGGTGGATTAACAACAGTCTGTTTTTGCAGCCATGATAGGATGTTGTTCCATTCATGGTAGAAATCTCTAAAGGTTATTTCTTTTGTAATTTTTTTGTCGATAGTTTAAACGTGTTTGACAAATGAGAGAAGAAGGTTGAAGCATGCCTGCATGCATCTTCTTTTTAACCAAGTGTATACAGCTATTTCAAAAAAGGTTGTCATAGTCAATAGTCGATACTGGAACCGAAAGGAGCTTTGGGTGCAGTCATAATGAGGGATAATGCATCCGTGAAGGTTGTTACTGTATGGTCGTGACATTATGATGAGCCAGCACTCTATGTCTTGCAGTTTTAGAGCTATGAAAGTAATAAATTATGTGTGCAGCTTGAGTCCCATGGTTCCTTGCAATTCCAGTATCGACAATTTACTATGACAACCTTTTTTGAAATAGCTGTATTGTCTGTTTACCAATTTATTCATGAATATCTGAAACCCTTTGGCGCCTTCCCAATCCACTACTCCTACCATTCCCAGCGCACAGACCAAACATGTTTTAATCTGTGGAAAACATTAACTATCACTCAGAATCGCTCTGTTTCGGATGCTGAATGTTTCAACTCTTTTTATAGCTTTTTAAAATTTATCAAATTTAGTATCCTTTTTATGAATTGAGATATTGTGCGCATTTGATCACAATGATATGTTAAATTCTGTATTAACTTCAGCAACTCTTGGTTCGCAGTTCTCTTCATGATTGTCAGTGTTTTTTTTTCAAACGAGTATTTGTTTGTAACCGGCAAATATATTTCTCAAAGCACTACGGGAAACACTGAACAGGCAACGTATTGTTGCGAAATGTATATTTTTGTTTACAAGCCAATGACAATGCTTGTTTGGAAAGAGAAACAAACTCAAACAGTCATGATATGCCAAATTGTAAAAAAACGAAAAATGTTGTTGAGTTTACGTCTATTATGACGCGGTAGGTGTTTAAAACATCACGATTATGTTCAGCTAGGTGTAGTTTTCGCCAATGGACTACTTTGCTAAAGATAATTTTCAGGTTTATTTAAGTTTAGTTTAGATAATTTAATTCGTCACATAAATTACAAAGAGAAACCAAAATCAATTGGTCGTGACAGGGAAAAAGGGAAAAGAAATTACGTCCCGGTTGAGACCTAGTCCCTGTATCTCAAAAAGAATAAGAATTAAGATCTTCATTTTAAAATGAACTGTTTGAAAATGGAAAGTAAAAGAGCACAGATTGTGTAAAGAAATGACCAGCACTCTTAAACCGGAGGGTTAATCATAAGTCAGTCTCTTAGAAACATACATATTAGCACGTCTGTGTTGAAAAAGATTAAGTAAAGTACAAGACTTAATTAAGGGGTTTCAAAATATGAGTATTTTGTGGAAGTAATCTCTTTCAACCCAAGCTAGTGGTTGAAATGCAACTTCTCCGTTCTTTTTCCATACTGAAAATGAATTGTTTTGTAATGAATATAAAACAAGTGATCACGCACAAGAACTTTTCTTAGGTAAAAATTCTTCCATCCTATTTATAAGAGAACTACAGAGAGTTTAGGAGAATTCAGTAATACATCATGAGGCGTGTTTCGGGCCGAGGGACACAATGTGGCCGAGCAACGTCATTTTAAGCCTCTGAGAGGCCTGGAGCAAGCAAAATGGTGAGTGATTTGATATTTCCTCACCTGGAATACTGTTACTAACGCCCAAAATAGAGTGTCGAAATTGGCTCTGGAGACAACTTGCTCGCCGTTTTCATCTTTGAACGAGTATTGCCCTCCAAACAGATGCATTCCCAGGATACTGGCCGTGAAGATGAAAATGACCAGCAGAGCCAGGAACGTCATCACATTGTCCATTGTGTGGATCATCACCAGCAGCTGGCGGCGCAGGGCCGGCAGGAACCGCACCAGCTTGAATATGCGCAGAAGGCGGAAAGACCGCAGGACAGAAATACCGCTGTCTCCTTCACTGAGCATTTCTACCAGGCTGGGGATTAAGGTTTAGTGATTTGTTATTAGATGAACAAGAACTGAAATTTGTTTTTTTAAAAAATGAAACAGTACGAAAGTGAACTAAACTAGTTTCTCAAAGCACGTGCAAATAACGAAAACCGATTCCTATTTAGCCTGTTGGTACTTGTATTTTATTGAGTTAATTGATTTTGACTTTGAGTTGACTTTTATTAAAGTGTCGCTTGAGTGTTAAAATTTCTTTCATCTTTATTGTTACTTTTTACACTAAAATCAGTGCTATCTAACACTTAAGCGATTTTCAGAAATGTAAAATAGGGTCGCTGTTACCAGAGGTCGTCTCGCGTTCCAGCCCTTTGCCAAATGACATGTTTTAACATTTAAGCCAGTGTTAAATTAGTTTTACCAGCATCAACTTGCAACTGGCTAAGCTCCAATACGGTAAATGGCATTATCTTACGTGCCTGTTTGTGTAACTAACGACTGACAAGGCCAGCAAGAAACAGAGAACCTAACTTGCAACTGAAGAAAAAAAAATCCACAAATACCACGATGAGTAACTATAGGTGAAAACGGAATTATGTTCGATATACCAAGTGTCGGTGAGCCCTGAGTTGCGTCACAAAGAACGCAGCAGTGTACTGTCACTACGAACCAATGAACGATGATAACTCGCTTGGTATATCGAGCACCACCCTTAAATGGTAAAAACCTAAATATAGCTGTACCACATCAGGGGTGGTGGTCCCCGTGGTTTGATCCAAGGACAATCCACAAAAAAATTAGATTTTGGTTAAACGGTAGCATATTAAGATTTAGGTTAAACTTACTTGGTTTTTCCTACTTTTTCAGGTTTTTTGGTAGCTCAGGTTGACGTATCTATTCACAGTTAGTTGTTTTTGTTTATTTTATACATCTATAAAGATGAGAATTATCAATCCTCTCAAAATTTTTTTGCTTAAATCCAGAATCGATTCTCCCCAGACAGTTACCAAGAAAAGCAATAACTTTACAAGCAAATACGATAAATGAGGAAAAGTGATAGTAAATGAGGGAAGGAGAGAATGCAGACATGAGACGAGGGAAGACACCAGTTGCCTGCGAGGAGAACATCCCCTAGCTGCACCATTCTATTTATCATTCATCTTGGTCTTACAGGCAGTTGCGCATATTAAGCAAGCTTTTTATAACTGTTTATCTTACAAGCGGTTATGGTCGCACTGACTGACATAGCACTCCTGGCCTGAGGGGCCGCTATGCACTTGAAATTGTTGAGTTAAACTGCAACATGCAAAAACACTGATAAGACAATTGGGATGAGGTCACTTTAATATTTTATAGTTATCATAAATCAAAGACTCTAATTTTGAAACTAGATGTTTTAACCGTGTGATTCAGAACAAGATCAGAGTTACAAAATCATTCACATGGGTATGAGAAACGTTTAAATCTTCAGCCTAAATCTTGGGTAACTCCTACTATAGCAAGTCAATTATTCATTCAAAGTCATGGTCCAAATCTAAACCTCAACCCAAATTCTAACCATAACATCTATTTGTTGACCCGTTACTCACTGTCACACTGGATTCATGAAGCGACGTTAACGTATGGTCCTTTTGGAATCTTGTAAATTCTGGGTCCAAAACTGACCCTAAACCAACTCGAATAACAGCTCTAATTACTGTTCTAACTACTCCTAATTATCGTTTCGATGGGTCAACGACAACGACGCTTTTGATTAGCAAGGCAAGAGTCACTCTCTACTACAGTACGATCCGGAGGCCGTAAAGTTACCTGTCTCGAGGAATGTGGCCCAAGTTTTCGCTAGAACTTAACTAGACATTGACAGTTTCAACAGACAACGTGATAACCACAAGAAATTTTAAGACATATTTCTGCACTCTTCATTCGGCTAAGCACAAGAATCTCTTGTTTCTGGAATTAACTTTGTGTGTAAAATCCGAGCCTCAAATTGATCAATGCTAGGCTCACTCCACATACACTTTGCTAATTTGCCTTAGAAACTTTACGAATCCTTTAAAAGTCAAAAGTAAATGCCAGGACAAAAAAAAAAAATTCTGCTTCAACGTTTCACTTCAAAGTTTACTCTCTTACCTTATGATGACTATGGACCCGTCAAACAGATTGTAAGGGTCTTTGATGTACCCATAGAGACCGTGGCCAAGCAGTTTCAACAACATCTCAAAGGCAAATATCGCCGTGAAAATGTAGTTAAAGATTTCCAAAATGTCTGTCATTTTCTGCGGCTAAAGGAAATAAAACAAAAGGTCAGTGATATAAGACTAACTTATTTTAAAACAAAGTGTAAAGGTTAGAACAAGAAAAAATGCAAGAACAAGAACATAAATAAACACAAAAAACAAAACAAGATTACCATTGTTGTTATCGCTGTTATTAACTTTTTACTGAATTAATTTTGTTTTAAAGTACTGCTGGTTAGACAAGGTTGTTTGGAGGTCGGCATAACGATACATTCCAAAAATATTAAATTTGCAATAATAGAAAGTCAAACAGCAAACTGTCATTCTTAACAAGTTTTAAGTTTGTCCGTTGCATTATCTTGTATTAAAGATAGGACTTTTGTCCTCAGTGGAGCATTTTATGGTGCTTCGACGATCGCTTCGGAATTATTTTATTATAAAAAGCGTTAAAGCGATTCTATTGCGATTTAGTCTAATCTAATCTAATGTAGTCTAATCTAATCTTATCTAATCTGATCCAATATAATTTGATCTGATTGCGAGAAGCAAGTTGTTTGGACGCATGCGCGAGAAACAGACACTGAAAAATTCTTGCTCCCGCTCCAATGTTGTTTTCGAGTCTTTGGTAGAAACGCAGGGTTCGAATTTAAAAAACAGACATACTATGTTCTTGGAAACAAGAAAGTTTTTCTCCTGTAAAGGGTTTGAAGATGCTATGGATTGAGAATACCCTTTGTGAAATGATATTCAATAAAAAGCATAAGAACTTTTTGTAAGACCACGCCGATTCTAAAGGTATACTATTTAAATGGGTAACTCCACCCTTGACCGACAACGTACAGTCAACTCGCTACATACCTGGCCGTAATATTCGATTCCCATACTCAGAGTGTTCACAAATATGGATCCCATAATGACATACATAAAGTACTTGCTGTCCACAAACGCTTTACAAAGTTTTCTAAACTTATAACAGCAAGAGCATTTCCGGTTGTTGTCGTCGCTATCGTCCGACCAATCGCTGGCCGTGTCTTGTCCCTCTTCATACACGAACTCAGCCTCGTAATCCTCGATTTTGAAGTCTTTCCCAAGATGCTCCACTGCGCAAACGCAGGCGGTTTGAAGTGTAGCTGTAGTTGCTGCATTTGCTGAGGCAACTGCAGCTGCGTTTGGTAGCGAAGCCGCTGACACAAATGAGTGCGTTGCAATCTCTGTGTGGGCTGATTCGTTGCCAACAGTGACGGAAGCTGTAGTTTTTACCAACATGTCGCCGTTAGTTGGATTCGCCGAGTCTCGGCGTAGAGAGCACGAAGATCCAGTCACCACAGAAATTGTGGGTACTTGGTGTAATCTGTTGCCATCAGCAGTATGATTGCTACTGTCGTTAACTTGACGGTCGTTTTGGAGCGACAAGGACACATTTTCTGGCACGTTTGGGTCAGTACAATGCGGTTCAACTCGTTGTCCATTTTGCTGAGCTGTAGCGGGGTCAAAATAAAATTCAAATCCTTGGCTGGCGTTTGAAGGTCTTTGGCTTGTCTGACTTCTTTGTTCTCGAGAAGTTGGAACTAAAATACTTGCGTTCGCCTGAGGCCTAACAACAGTTCTATTGTCAAAACTTGCATTTGAGTTAATTGGAGGAACTGGGAAGTTAGAACTATGTAATGGGCAATGCACATGGTGGTAATGGTGGTGATGGTGGTGGTGATGGTGATGATGGTACACAAGTTTCTTTTTCCGTTTTCTCCTTCGCCTGGCGCATTTTCTGTGTTCGCGAGTCCTGCTATCAAGGTTCAATTTCTTTGTCACACACCTCCGCAACACCCAATAAAGATGCTCGATGTACTTGAGTATCTGAGTGTAACAGCCCTGTTGGTCGTAACGACTGCTTGCAATCGTGCTATTGCTGTTGTTGTTGGCGTGGCGACGCCTGTTGGCTTTCATGAGAGAACTCTCTCTTTGTTTTGTCTCCTGAAACTGAGTTGCTATGACAACCAGACACAAGTTAGTCATGAAGTATGAAGCAACCTGCAGAAAGAAACAAAGAAATTCGTCCAGTTAACGCTGTTACTAATGCCAACGATAACTCGAGCGTCAAAAATGATAACACTAGTAACAGGAGATGCTTCAGATGTTTGTTTGTTTCCACATAATTAATTCAATGTACAAAAAAGGGGCAAAGTTAACATTTTGTAAACAACAGTACAATAACAATAACAAAAACAATAACAACAACAATTAAAAAGCTATTTCTCTCCCTTTTTTTATTTTTCAGCCTTATCATGTGTACGTTGTGTTCATTGGGTAAAATGAAGTTTTGTAACACACTTACCACGATAAGAACAACAAAATAAATCCAGTTCCAAAATCCATGTACGTCCTGGATGTAATACATAATGTCTGACCATCCCTCAAGTGTGATGACCTGTTCAGAGAATGAAGATAATAAGTGAATTTGTGTGTGTGAGGTTAGCGCATTTGGTAAAAGAATCCCGGACTGCCAACTAAGACAATGCGATGAGGTCCGGCCGGGCGTTCATTGCCCCGCCTGGTTGAGGGTTGACTGACTTTGAATAGTCTTCTCGCGCCACACAGTGTGTGGACGGAAACAGTTCAAATCACAGTTCAAACCAATTTTTGAGTACCCACTGCACTACTCCAATTTCAATTTTGTGAGATACTTTAAACCAAACAGTTCGACTCTTAAAATAAATGAACCGATATGATATATGTGCTTGTAACTCGTTCAAAATCTTCATTCAAAAGACAAGAGTTATAAAAGATAAAATTAAAACACATCCGTAATAAAAGTTTTTGTTGTGGCTTTCACATCAATAAGACGAAAGTATGAACTCAGAAATTTTAATATTTACCTGAAATATTGCAACCCAAGCAATCAAAATGTTGTCAAAGCTGATGGCACCATATGAAGGGTTCTTGGTTAAAGTCTCGCATTTGGTGTAATACTTGTTCCAGTCTATACAGATATTGGTGTAGTTTGAACGACTTGTTTTGTTGATGTATGTTCCCAATGTTTCAGTGCACTCTTGCCCAAGTGAGGTGTTTGTGTAATGGGGCAGCCCAGAACACTGTCTCATGCCGTTTTGCTTGGGAAGCGAACACACAAAATCGGGGCTCTCAAACGAAGGGATGTAATGATGTGATATATTCAACCTGAGCAGTGGTAAAAATAGATGTACTGTTAATGAAAGTACTCTGTCTTCACTTTTTAGGTTGTGAGGGGTTGTGATGTCGTTGAAGGAAAGAGATGATCAGAGGCGGACCCAAACATTTTTGAAGGAGGGGGCCAGAAGCTGTAAGTTTCTGGAAAGAGGGGGCCCAAAATCCCTTAAATCGGCTTTTGATGCTCATTTCAGTCGTTTCAGCCGAAGGAAGAGGGGGGGGGGGTGGTAGGGCCCCCTTGGCACCTACCCTAAATCCGCCACTGAGATCTAGGGTTTGGAAGAGAGGTATTCACTAGTCCAAGATAACATCGCAAAGATCTGTTAATGAAGGATACAGGTTAAGTCTGCTTGCATTTTTACGGTCAGTTTAGAAACAGCATTTTGGCATTTTATGCTGCAGTAGCAGGCGAAGGTAGACTTATTCCCAGAACCTAACAACTTGTTATTTTGAATCAGTCTTAAAACTGACATCTTTAAACGTATAACCTTTGATTTGATCTAAGACGGCTTTTACCCTGCCCAAGCTTCGGATTAATCAAACGTAATGATCAACGGGAATTTCACTTACTGCGCAGCAGTGAGGTTTCCTGGAAGGTCTAATGCGCATCTAGATCTGAGCAGGCCTTGCCACATTTGAACTCCGACAATGCCAAATATGGCAAAGATGAGAAAGCAAAGTGCCAACACATTGCCCAACATGGGGAGGGTGTCCAACAGAAGGGTGACCAGGATTCGGATACCTGCATAGCAACAAGGGAGAGAGAGAAGACGAACATCATTCCAAGCCGGGGTCAAACGAGGATGGAGAGTCGATGAGAGTTGATGAGAGTCCAAACTCTCGCTCTCGTTTGACTGCCCACTCTCGTGCACTCTCATCAACTCTCATGCACTCTTATCAACTTTGAACATGTTCAAAATTAGATGAGAGTCGATGAGAGTATTTTCTCGTTTGATCGTCGATGAGAGTCGGAAAAAGAGTTTAGCGGTCAGCAGCAGCACATTTTGTGGTCGCGGGCTCAATTTCACTACATCTCAAAGTCAAAATGTCGGTCAAAAGTTTGAGTAGCGACTGTGAAACTTCATCTTTTTCTGGCCATTCAAGTAATTCTGACTCCGAGTCTTTGAAGTCAGTTCCTCAATCAAAACAAACAAACTATTTTCATTCATCTCTCCGCTTGATCCATTCTCTCGTTTTTCCACGCTTGGGACGAGTTGCTTCCTCTTCATCTTCAGAGCAAACAAAACTGGATAATAAAGCACAGGCTGCCTTTCGTTTCGAAGAGAAACTATCCATTTTATATCGTGCTGCAGACGAAAAACAAATTAGCGAGCCGCCAATTTGTCTGGATTTTGCTTCTGTTGGTCACGCGCGCTCGCAAGCATCTTTGGTCACGCGTGCACCAACTTTGTAAACTCTCATCAACTCTCAAACGAGGGCGAGAGTGAAGAAGAGCTGGGCCAAACTCTCCTTCAAGTCTCGTCACCTTGACTCTCATCGACTCTCATCGACTCTCATCCTCGTTTGACCCCGACTTTAGGTTTATTTATTTACACACTACATGTAGCCTCTCGGCTTAGAGCTAGCAATTTACAATTGAGGGTAAGGGGGGAGAGGGTGGGAGACATTTCCCTGTGACGTTTCATTGCAGGTCATTTTGCAGTTATGAACGTTAAGAAGACAGAGAAGAAAATCAAACTATGCAGCACGTGTTTTATGTCAGTAGCAATGCTGTAGAAACATAATCAACTTTGTAACAAGATGGAAAAAGGACAAACTAAGAGCAAATCAGGCTAAAACTGTCAATTACTTAAGAACAATGAGCCTCGGCCAAAATTTTACTGATTCCTATAAAAAATACCGTGTATTGCACTACAATTAGTGGAACTGCATTAATTAGTTCTGTGCTACCTTAAGCCTATCACACAGTAGCCGATTTTTTGTCGAGAAACTCCCGATTTTTTGTCGGAGACAAATCTGTCTGGTTTCTTGGCTCATTACACACTAGCCGATTTTTTGTCGCCGATCTTTTGTCGAGTTAATACGTTCCTGCTGTTCCGCCAGGTTTGATCCTGGCAGTAAACACCACGTGATGGAAATAACCCTCTTTCATTGGTTAAAGCAAATTTTTGTCGTCGACAAATTGTCGGGGACAACCACACACTAGCCGACAAGATCCGTCAGGACGTCTGAAAATCAAACGTGTTTAAACTTCTCCCGACAACACCCGATTTTATCGTGGCTTGTCGAGAAGCACCCCGCACTAGCCGATTTTTTGTCGGCGATAAAAAATTGGTCTCCCGACAAAAAATCGGCTAGTGTGTGATGGGCTTTACACTGAGTGAGAAAGTTTGTACACACAACTTCCAGAGACGTAGCGAATTCTTGCCATGCATTCTTCTAATTCTTAGATCTTTTTTTTTTCGCGAAAAGCAATGTCGTATGTGGTGCAGGGGTGTCCATAAACTTGCTATTGTTGTCGGGCGAAGATTGCCTCTCAACTTCATGATCGTAACAATTGTCTTCATCGTCCGTTTTTCTGAATCAGATTGAATTCGGGAATGCATTAGAGCAACCACGTGTCAATGTTGACGCCTGGATGTCTGCGTCAGCCGCAGACGGGCAGTCACACTGAAAAAATCACCGCCGATCATCTAAAAAGAGGCCGAAAGCATCGCGGACAGACCAAGAGAGTTGAACTCAACTCAACTTTCCCGGTCTGTTGGCGAAAAGGACCGGGGCAACCTGCAATGCCGGCGGTTGATGTCTGCGAAAAACGTTGACATATGTCGGAGGGTATCGCCGGTAGCAACTATCGCCGGTAGCAACGGCGACCTTGTCGCAGGCACGTCGCAGGTATGTCTGCGGCATATGTATATGAACTCAGCTTTAAGAAGACAAACTCATTTTCGATTACGAAATTAGTAAATTCATTGAAAGGAAAGATTGAGAAATAACCCTTTTTCGAGTTTTGAAACGACATTTTTGTCTGCTTTTTAATTATAATAGAGTATTTTTTAAAATTACCTATTGCCACGGAGGTATCGTATGTGTTTTTATACTAGTTATATCTTTACTTGTCTGGCTTCTAAATTACTGAAAGAACTGTTAACCTAAAATGGTGGTAAAAAACTGAAGTCACACATAACTTACGTAAATGAGGAAATATATCTTTGTCAAAATAATTTAGAGTTATTTTTCTCCTAATTTCCGATAACATCCATTCGACGAATAGTGTAAACAGAATTGAAGCAATTAAGTCGTCGCCAAAACGTCTGAAAGAAGTGCCTCTTTAAAAAAGTAAGATACGTTTTTGAATATTTTTATTCTAAAAGGTCGGGTTTTAACCATTTAATATCTGGTAAATACACAAAATATTTTGAGGGCCAAATCATTTACAGACATGAGCTAATTCGGTTGTGTTCTTGATATTAAACGTACGAGAGGTGTTTGTAAGCTGCATGTGTTTGAAAGCACTACTTTTCGATATTTTCCAGAAAGTTCTCATAATAAGAAAGGTTTTATTATACTGGTTCTCCCAAAATATCGTTAATGCATAGCAGCTGTGAATTTTAAATCACATTAAATTTAGATTTTAGTTGCCTAAAGAAACATGTAACCGGCATTTTTAAAAGTGAAATTTTGTGGTAATCCCATTAAATATCAGCCTTCTCTGTTTTTGGTATATTAACTTAGCTTGATTGCAGTTTAAATTCTCTCACCAGCACAAAAAATTAATCAACAGAAAACTTGTTTTTATGATGCTAATGTCTTTAGCTGACTTAGCAGGTTAATAGAAAAGAAACGAATATCCGAAAGCTCCCCTTCTATTGTATCAAAACGTTTGTAGAACTAAATTTCATAGAAAAGATTTTAATTTTAGGTACCGCAAATAAAAACTCATAACTTTTCCCATTTGCCTCGTCAGTAAAATGTGGTTTCATTCGTTATCCTTTTAAAATTGATGTAGCACGAATTATTGATTCAATTTGTCTCAATTTGTCAACCTGGTTTCCGAGCAAACATCTTATCTGGTCAGCGGTAAAAACAATTAACGAGAGAAAGCATTGTAAAGAGCATGCTTGCCTGATCACATGCTAGTAGTAAGCCAGGCAGATAGCACCATCATGCCTTCTCGAAAAAGCGTTGCGAAATTAGTAACAATTGATGTTATAAATGTTAAGGCCTGGCTAAACTAGAATACATGTAGCGCGCTACATTGTAGCCGAAATGTCGTCAGCATGTGTCCAGGGGTGGCTAAACATGCATGCTACAATCGAGCGACACGTAGGGATATAAGAAATGTTTCTGATGTTTCCCAGAAACATTTTTTGTGTCTCGGCTACAAATATTGTCACGCGCTACAGTGTTTCCGCGGTGGCTAAACAAAGAAACAATCAGGATACATGTAGCACGCGACAATGTAGCGCGCTGCGTGTATCCTAGTTTAGCCAGGCCTTTATGCATTCCACACATTCCGTCAAAGTGACAAGATGTAGGCCTCGTCCACACGTAGCCGGGTATTTTTGAAAAAGGAGACTTTTTCCTCCGTAATTAAAAAACATCTGCCGCCACACGTAGCGTTTTTGAATGGTTTTTGATTGTCCACAGGTGGCCAGGTATTTTCAAAAACGGACAGTTTTTTCTTTGTATTTAAAAAATCTGCGTCCACACGAAGCGTTTTCGAATCGTACGTGCCTGACCCTAGGAATGACGTCATCGCATTTGGAAACCAACCTTTTTAACTGGTCCACACGAATACGATATATCTCCGTTTTCAAAAGTCTCCATCCCGGAGAGCGTATTTAAAAAACTTCCATTTCTGGTGCCTGAAAACGCCGGTTACGTGTGGATGGTAGCCGTATTCGGAGAAAAAAGTCTCCGTGCTCGAAACTACCCTGTTCGATCTAGTAATCATATCTGAGTTCGTCTGCACCGATGAAGGGCTAACAATTGAAACCTCACCTTTTCACCATATCAACTTTAATTCATCAAAGCCCGTTATAATAACTAAACTGAGTAAAGAAATCGCTTGCTGAACTTACCATTTAACTGATACATGCATTCAAAGGTAATAAGTAACTACCGCCCCCTGATCCCACATCTTCCTTCAGTTCCCATCGAAACAATTTTTAATTTCACACTTCGTACTTGTGCAGCAATGTTTCTCACTCTGAGATGTTCAATTTTTTTTCCAATTGTTTTCATACACGCTTTTTTTTTTTATAAGAACAAACTTTATAAGAAAACCCAGGCTGAGATTTGTCCAAAAATTAAGAACAAGCTAAAAACAACCACCAGGCTGAAATTTTGATCAGAAATTTTAAGAAGTTTATTTAGTCTTTGTACACAGATTGAGTTGTACATGAAAACAGAACCTGTAAGAATTTATCTTGGCCATCGCCATCGGGCGCTGGAAGAGTGATAAACAAGCTCGTCACATTCGCGAACGCTGCATCGTTCAAACTAGAGGTTCAAACACATATTTCTAAGTGCCGTTTTACATTTGTTTTTCCGGGCAACTAGTTCACTGTTTAAAAATATCAGGAAATAAGAACAATTTAAGAACAATTCGAGGCTGAAATTGCCAAAAAAATTAAGAACAGTCCAGGCTGAGATGAAAGTTACTGGTTCTTATAAAAAAAAGCGTGTAGTACATTATATTGATCACAAAATGAGTGCCATATGTGACGATTTTTGTTCGTCCTTGAAACCCAATAAGCGAAGTGCACGCGTACGTGTGGATGTCCCTGTTTTGAGAACAATTACCGTGCGAGCATACGTAGCTGCACTTGTTACACGGATGGGGCTTGTAACTCATAAAACTGGCTCAATATTACCTTTTTCAACGGTAACACTAATATCTATGATAATAATAATAATAATAATAATAATAATAATAATAATAATAATAATAATAATAATAATAACAATA
>JAOBRG010211094.1:0-47760 GCA_027574985.1 Umimayanthus nakama | reverse complement strand
CCCCCCCCCCCCCCCCCCCCGCAGCTTATTTTGACCCCTCCATTTGCTTATTTTTCAATCCTCGAGGAAGTTCAATAGTATATCATAGAGTGATAGACTGTTGGTAATTCGTTATTTTAAGTGGCTCCGCAATATACTAGAAATACTGATGTTGAGCCAAGTTTTAAAAATAAAGTGCTTTTAAAAGGATAATCCTATTCGTTTCGTTTCTTCTCTTTTATATTTTCTTCCCACTCCCCCCGTTTGTTTTGACCCATCCGTTATATAATTTTTCAAAATCTTTGAAGTCCCCCGTTTAATTTAACCCCCCCCCCTCTTATTTTGAACATGAGAGTAGAAAAGGAATGGATGTACTGTATATTGGAAAATGGTGGGAGAAACAGTTACTGTCCCAACAAACCACATGTGAATGTACGAGTAACTTTTTTCCGCCAAACTACATGAAGACACGTGCTCTTGCGGCAGAAGAACCGGTAATCGTAATTTGAGTAAAGACCTCAGCATTTTCAGTACAAAATAGAAATTAATTAAGAATATTTCAAAAACATAAAGAACGGGTTGTTGTTTATACCGTGGAGGGGGGAGTGGCATGGGATGTTTTATTTTGGGGGGGAGGAGGGGGTACTTGATTTATGGAAGAAGAGAGTTGAGAATAAGTTGTAACTGAGTGTACAAATTTCAATTTGCGTTTCATCAAGAACGTTTTGTGTTATAGTTCAGTTTTTGATTTTGCACCGTGCCTTTAATTTAGCTAATATTCGTTTTCGAACACGACTGGCGGCTTAGGCTAAAAGCGTTTGTCGTTTTCTTGAGTCGCTTGTCCCCGGTTTTTCAGACGTCCCTCCTATTTTTCTTCTTTTTTCTTGATGTGGATGATCTTTCTCGTGTAAAGGAAAGTTCCACAACAAGTTGTTATGTAGTATGCACTTTTCAAGCGCTTGGGATCGTTGGGCAACTGACATCAGATATTGGGATATAGATTAGAAAGAACAGGTCACAGGTCAGGAGATATCTTCGAAAACTGCGCCACGACGGCTTTGTTAGACTATAAGTAATACAGCTGATGAACTATTCGTGGATAGATAAAGTCTGATACTGAAACTGAAATATCATAGTAAGAAGACTTCCTGCAGCTTAAAAAAAAAGAAACAAAGATTGCCATGGGGGAGGGGGAGGGGAGGGGGGGTCCAGCCAGAGACGCGCGGTGCGCTCTCCTGGGAAGGTTGCAACTTTGTTCCGAACTGCGTCCGGTTCAAACTTTAAACTAACTGCAAGAATATATGACAGCAAAAGTGTTCAGAAAAAAACAATACAAACAGTAGAGAAAAGTAGAAATGCTTCACTGTTTTGAAGTTCCTACCAATATAACTGGGTACGAAGGACCTGAGTTAATGCAGATACTTTCCAGAACAGGGCTTAAACAACTAGAAATCATCTCGCCCAGAACGCTAGTTTTTGTTGTGTATTGCGACGATGATGATGTTGAGGGTGATAATGGTAGTTTCGTAACTCACTACTTTTTTTACAAGAACCAGTAAATTATTCCGAGGCTCATTGCTCTTGATTTTTTGCGAATTCAGCCTCAAGCATTTCAAATTGTTCTTAATTTCTTTAACCCTAAAGCGATTTGAATTGAAGAAAAACAAAATAGAAAAACTGTCAAAACATCCCCCGTGTGTAATTGAGGAACTTCACTTTTCGAGCCTCAGCTTGTTTTTTTATAAAAATTGTTTCTTTAATCTTTGAGCCTCGTTGTCATTATAAATGTTGTTCTTATATAAAAAAGAAGTGTATATATATATATGGGTTTTTACTGCATACGAGTTTTCAAAGGTGCATTATTCTTTTAATCGTCTTACCAACCAACGTACGCAAATGTGTTGTATTGTAAGTTCTGCATTATTTACACAGGGGAAACGCTGCAATTTGAATATTTTAACTAGCTAGACAGAGTTTTTCTAATTGCAAATCTTCAGCTCAACCCGTTTCAGTAGATTGAAAATTTTGTTTTTCTCCAATACATGGTTAAAATGAAAAAAAAACTATTTATGAACCACAAACAGTTTAAGTTCAATTGCTAAAGTCTTATCTCATTTACATTTTCGACGTCAAACACTGACGTTTTAAAATTTTAATACGCGTTTTAACATACGTAAACACCCACTTCTGTTGGTGATTTTAATCGTAAAGATGACAATTAAATTTTTTTAAATTAAAAGTGGGCATAAGGGCTGTTGCAGTATTTCAGAGTGTAATGTAAGAGGATTGTGTTTTCCAACCACTTTAAACTTGAACTCGTGGTATACAGCTAAATGAAAACTTCATTAACAAATTCACCCTGATTGAATTCACTCCGGTGGTGGAAATGTTAGTCAAATTTAAAGTGGCAGTATTTGCGGTGATCGGCAAGTTTTAATTTAACGGCGCTTGTGTTGCCGAAAACAAACCTGACAGCCCTTGTATCTTTCAGTTTTTTAATATTCTGAGAGGAAACACAACTTGCTTTTACGACCCAACATCGACAGGGGGATGAGAACTTGTCAGTTTTAATTATATATCATGCAGCTCCGTCCAGTTCTCTAAACTCGCATGATGCGGCAAGGAAAGAGTGCTACAAAAAAACCGGGCTTTTTTTCGGTATTAAAAAATTTTAATTTCAAAACTAACACCCTTAGTTTCCTTTAGTTTTTGAAGAAAACAATCGAGTTGAACGGTAGCAGTAACGACTCGTCAGTAAAATGCTGCCGTGAACTTTCGCAACTTTCTAGGGTGGACAAAGGCGTATTTCTGTTCATTTTGTCATGAGGATACGGTGTCCTTATCAACAACTATTAAAAGACTGGATTTTTATCAGACTCTGCTATATAATAGCAGAGTTACAAGATTTGAAAGTTGAACAGTTTCCCATACATTTGCTATAATTTTAGACGCGACTGACTCCCAACAAAGATGGCGATGGAAACCGTGAAAAGGTCTATTGTTTGTTGTTGCGATAACTGGTGAGGGCGAGGAAGCCGTTATTAGAATCCATTGACACTGAAAATACGGCTGTCATCGAAAATGGAGTCGAAGTCACAATCCGCCATGTTTAGACCACGTGTGGCCCGCCAAAAGAACGCTTGTACCTACTGTGCATCATTGTGAATCTGGCTTATAGGGAAGTCATGCATACTACCCTCGATCCTGCCCTCGATAATAGCCGTGTTTAAGCAATTTCAATGGTATTTAACGGATTTTGCCGACAGAATCATTAGCTCTTCCTTTGATGTTTAATCACCGCCTGAAACAGCAGAAATTGAGCAAAACTCCATTTGCTGACTAGCTGCAAAACCCTTGGGAAAGAGTACTCTTTTGCTTTAATTAATAAAAGAATCCATTTTGTGAAGTAAAGGAACAGTTTTACCATCGTGACAAGTCGTGTCCAATACGAGGATGCTTGCGGAGAATGATCAAATGTGGGTCGGCCTAATCCCCTCGTGAGCCATCTAGTCACATTCAGTGAGTGGGTCACGTTTCAGGGAATTAATAGAAGACTTAACCGAATCAAGTTTCATCCTTGAACGGTAACCCTAGCTAGTCCAATACTCCGCCCGACCGAGGCCCTCAACCCGTCCTCATCATCCCCCTCCTAACCTCCAAACCCCCAATTCCCCAGGTTGACCATAAATATATAAATCTAAAACTATATCTGTTCAGTGCAAAACTTCAATAAGGGATATCTGGCACAGGGATCAGCGCTTATCTCAATCGTAGTAGTGGCAGGCTACGAGAGATTTTAAAATCTCTTGTGCCAGTTGGGCCCTGAAAGTCTCCACTGAGAGGGCACTACGAAGATGGTCGGGGCAGATTGTTCCACTCAGGGACAGTCCGCGGGAAAAGGGAAGATCTATAACAGTTCTTGCTTGTTAGAATATTCCTGAGACCTGCTGCTCGCCTGGTTTCACGTCCGCTAGTGATAACTCCACGTCTACTAGGCCTACATCTACTAGAGTATCTCAGTGCCTTTATTGTACAGCTAAATGGTAATCTTGTGATTCAAAACTTATCTACGCTGTATCTATGCCTTCGTCGATGTTCGCAACTTCATGTTTCGGGGATGGAAACGGAATCTTTTCAGTATGAAAATTTGTTATTCCCAGATATTTTTTGACCAATGGTTCATGATTCATTTATAGAATTTCTTCATGATTCATGATTCATTTGTGTTATCATGAGACAATAACTCAAGATTCTTTTATTTTGTCCATGATTCATGAATCACAGCCTGCGAGATCATGTGATTCATGATTCAAGATTCCGCTTCAATGATGATGATGATGATTTATTTAATCTATTTTTCTCACACTATCATTGTAAAGTTGTAAGTCTGGGTCGAATAGAAAATTGTTGTTGTTGTCCTTCACTTTTTTAGCCGTGATTCATGATTCAAGATTCCGCTTCAACCCCCGATCATGTTGATGATTTCATTAATGCTCCCTTGATGTAATGATGATGAAGTGGTTTTCTCTGAATTAATTTACCTTGTTTATAAATAGCACCCAGTGAGCACGGAAGCAGTTTGTTAACAAATCGGACAACGTTGGAAATCTTTCTATTAATTATGGTAACTATTAAAAGGTCATATGCCTGCATGTGTGCAGATATGACCAGATATACTCAATACGGGATTTATGCAACGCGTGACAACGCATGCAATAGGCATAATGCTAGAGTTTTCGCAAAATCCTCCGCACAATTTTTTTTGATGCGATCCAAGTGGGCCTCGTGTCTTCGGCACTTCGAAGCTCGCTCGCGCCTTCGGCGCTCGGTTTCTTTCTACTTTACGGGCTCGGTTTCCTTCTGTTTTTTAAACGGGAACGCGCATTCGGCGCTCGGTTTTGGGAACCACGAAATACTCTTCAGTGAAATGAATTACAAAAACAACTAGCTATACTCAAGTATGTGTGCCAAGAACATTAAGGTATTGCCGTCTTCGAGAGTTTGCCATTAAAACAGAAATCTAAAGCTTTGTTGAAAGCAAGAGAAACGATTCCTGTTAGTTGGCCAGCTTCAAAACGGGGGATCTGGATCTCAGCGCTTGCTGTTCACGATATCTACAACTAGAAAGACTAAGTTGGTAGATTTCTAACAGATGCCGTGGTATATATATGCTGGTTTAGCTCGGTCAAGAACTTCTCATTGTTTAAATTCCCAAGCCCGGGGCAAATACCAATAGGCGATATACTTGGTGTAAAAACTTGTTAGACTCGTCCATAAGACGGTGTCTAAAAATAACACGCCAAGGTATATGAGATTGAACAAAGTAGCTGGGATGGGACCAGAGATGGGACGGATCCCGGACTTTTATAGTGAGACTGAGAATTGGTTTGGAGCTCGCACAACCGTCTGCCCACGTTATCTAGTTGTTATCGTTGTCTAACAAGTTCTTTTACAAGAAGAGAAAGTATAGTAAAAATATTTCTGTTTCATTTTAGGGGGTTCGACTGAACCAGCCCCTGGAGTTGGAGTGGGTTCCAACTGTTCTTGTTTGTGTATGCATACATGAAGTAACTTTCAAAAAGCACACGAGTTATCCAAAATGGCGGACGAAAGCGACAGACACATTCAAGCGAAGTTTTTCACTAAAGTAAAAAGGTAACATGTACTGCATGATTCTAATAACCTAAGGGGCACATTTGACTGTAAAGTTTGTTGGTTGAATAGTTCTTTTGTGCAAGAAAGTGGGCGAGTAATACTAATAGCGACCTGAAGATTACGACTTCTGAGCTTAAACTTAAAGTTCGCAATGTTCAAAACTAGATTTTTAGCAATTCTCGTAGTAAACAGAGGGACGACTACGATATTTGACCTGATTTTGCAAATCCCTGTCAAGAACGTGGTCGAACCAAAAGATGTACGCATATGGCATAGAATAGTCCTTTTTCAAATCGCTATTAGTCCATCAGCTGAGGCGATTCTGGTGCTCACTTGTGGTGACCAAACAAAACCTACTACCTAGTGGGTGGACTTAATTGTAAGGACCCTGCATGTAGCTTCTAAAAATTATATGATAGCAATTGCGATGAGACAGAACAAACCAACTATTTAAATGCCGATCCAGAAGCCAATTCAAATATTTATTCTTCACTTTTGTAATCTTTTTTTCAATAATGTGACAGTTTGAAGTCGTTTCATATCAAATGTTCGACAGCCTGGAGCCACAACCTGCTTTTCACTATATTTCTATAAGGTAAATCATACAATAAATAACTGAATAAAAAGGGTTTACTGCCATGTTTTATAACAAAATCCAGCTGAATTGTGCAATTTTCAGGTGCAACTTGCCCTTCCTTCGCACAGTGCAGCTCATAACGCGAGACGCCAATGCTTGCACATATCTTTCCAAACATCCCACAAATGATAGCCTCAACATTTGCGATGGTTTCCCCAGAAAGGGCCCAGTTGGCGCTTATTTTCATTAACTCATCTGATACATGTATGTGACACGTTGTTGAGCAAAAAGTGCAGCACCTTGTATTTTCCGTTCCCAGCAAAGTCTGACACAATGTCCATACAGATAAAAATGTGAAATTAAACCAGCAGGTGACCCAAGAAAGTCACAAAATCTCAACTTTGATTTCTTTTAAAATATTGTCCACAACATCAGAAAGCTGGACATTTCTGCTCTTTGAACTTTTCATCTTCTTAACAAAGCAGCTGCTACATGTAGTACTTTCTAAGCTCCTTGCCGTGGCTTAGAAGAGATTCAAAGCATTCATACCGTTTTTCATGACTTCACTGAAGTTCATCAACTCGCTCAGAACCAACATAGTTATCCATTTTCCAACACTCTTACTAATATATAACTCATACTTGCTTGTTGTACACATCATGTCGACTGATGATTTGGGTCTGCACTCCTCACACTGCAGCTACCCTGGCAGGAGCTAAACAAGTTCAGCCTTATTTGAGGCATTGCATAAAAAGATGCTCCATGACTTAGTACTATACGCTGTAAGAATGTTCTTGTGCTTCACCCAGTCTGCAGATTGGCTTTCTCTTTTTTATTGTTCGACCTTTTTTAATGTAAACATTGCTTGATACACAGCAAACAGAATACAGACACACATTGCATTGGGTGTTTATAACATGGTTGAACACTTGCTCTAACACAGTTCTGAATGTTGTTCCAGGAGGAAAACTGAGCTTCTGCAAAACTATCATTCCATCATAAAATCTCATGCAGTTTACTGAAAAACTGTCTTGTAGAGACCAGGGAAGTTGACTAAGGGGAAATTTGAAAATAGTTTTCTTGTCAATTTGATGGAAATGTCCAGTAAGGACAACTCTGGCAAACAGAGCTCGATCCCTTTTGAGAGGTACAGTAAGGCCTGTTCTTTAGCAGTGGCCTTGGTTGTTACATTCTCATGTCCTTAAATGACTTAAGTTTCATTTTTGTGATTGAATAAAAAAATCTGCAGTGAATCCGGTATAGTAGCAGCTTTCTACACTTGCACAAGGGTCAATTCCTTATAGACATACAGCATATCACTATTAAATGTTAAATGCGCTTTCATACTAGCAGCGCAAATGCAAGTGTAACTAGACAGAGACAAAAGGGCAATAGAATTAAGTGTGAATACAATTTGATGCAGAAGAACGCCTTGCATTTGCTTTTGCCACATTTTTCAAGTTTGAATGGAAAAGATGCAGATGCAAAACCAAAACTATTTTTACCTGTAATGCTGGTGTGACTGTCGATGCTGTAATTTGTTACTGCACACTCTTTTCTTTTGATTACCGGTAGACACTTTCGTATATGGCTACAAGCCTAAAATTTTGGCATTCAGTTCCTCTATCCTTGCATTATAGCTTTCAGTTCATAACTTGTTTGAAACTTGAGTTTTAATTAAGGAATACTGATGCCAAAATTCCATACAAACTCTCCTATTTTGAGACATTTTGCCTACTCGCCTAGATGGCTGCAAGAACCATGAAAAGGCATGTTAGTATTAATAGTAACTATTAACAAACCCAATACCGGTAAGTCATTTCGGTCATTTTTCCTGCTGCTGTGGTTATGAAAAGCAATTACTTTTTGCAGTTTTTTCTGGATTGGCTAAACGAAATTAGGACCAGACTAAAATATTTTTTGAAGCATAGATTTTTTTAAAAGTTTTAGCGTCAGTCAGTCAGAAGAAACATGTAAAAACATGTTTACCCTATTAAATAGAATGGCATGTTGAAACACTGACGACTGCTTAAAATTAATTAATGGCAATCTGAAAGCAAAGTTTCTAAGGCAGACTGAAGACCCCTGTGTGTTGTTTTGTTGTTGCAAAACAAACTAGCAGGCAAACAGTCCACCTTTTTTTTCGTTTCCTGTTTTATCAAAAATGCAATACAAATTTAGCTAAAATGTTGGTTTAATTATACATTGTAGTGATTTTGAAAGTTGTTTGAGAGAAAACTGCAAAGTTGCAGTTAAAAAAATTGCAAGACACCCATGTGTTGTTTGAAGGTTTACTAATTTTGATGCCAGATACAGGAATTGAGGTAAAAGAGATGGGTCGCGGTCACAAGATATTATTTTTTTAAAAATTTAAACAGCTTTTCCTGTACATGTATACAGTTATTTAATTGTAAAGATTTCCTGATTATCGTTTATTTCTATAAAAACTACAACTCAATTCCTTTCTTTACTGATACTGTAAGGAGAAAATAAGTTTGGATCAACTTGATGATAGTGAATGGATTAAGTATTTTTGGAATCTAATTACTTCTACCTACTTCTTCTACAGGTACTCAGTTTCTGATGCTCCATTTTCAGTTCCATCAAATGTTGGAAGAGAGGAACTAAATTCACTCATAAACGGATTGCTTTTAGAGGGTAAGATTGTGTGTTGATGACTCTAACAATCTGGCCTGGCTTGACGTTTAAGGTCATTCCCCTGTTTTGCACTGTGCAGCTCTTCTGTGCATAAAGGTAAAACTGTAATTTTTGAGAGATTTCATTGTTCCTTGAAAAGAATTATGCAGTTAAATTGACATTTTGTAAAATTAATGAGAAAGTTGTTGAAAATTGTTCGATTTAAGCTAACTTTCCAAAACTTGCCCAAGGCTCCCATAGGAAATTGAGCAAAAACGTTCATTTTAGTGATATTTTGCACAATATCTCCTAAACAAATTCGGTGAGTCCCCCTAATTTTTTTTGCTCATTCAGTTGGTACTAAGTTTAGTGGTCTCCAGTACTTGAAGAAACAAAAAAAATCTATTGAACAAAGCTTGAAATGAAAACTTTGCCTTTTACATGAATGTACGTTACCATGATAACATTTCTGTGTCCTTTCCTGCTCAAAAGTCCAAGGCTTAATTTGAACTTGCTTTGAAAACTTGAGATAAACTCAAAGCTACTCATTTAATTAGGTACTTTGTAACATACTTCAAATGAAAACACTGCCGGCTTTTTTGTTTGAAATAAGCAGACATACTATCACTTATTTGGAATCAAAGATCAAAAATTTACTTTGTGTCATTTGGGGTGGTACGATTGATTAGCTATAGCTCTCAAATGAGGTCGCCCCCCCATTTTTATTACCTCTTTTTGATTCCCTCATGATAGGCAATGTATTGACAAAGTTTGAAAATAATCTAACAACTAACTAACTAGCAGGTTTTTTTGGGGTTAATGACCTTATTTTTTTGGGGGGGGGGGGTGTGGGGGTACTCACTCCAGTTCTGGGTAGGAGTGTGTCATCAGGTTAGGTATTGCTTCTTGTAAGTTTTGGTCAGTTTCACCTGTATATTGCTTTTAATTAGTAGCCCATTGGGCAAAACCCTCAATTTTAACTACCACTGCAACTCAGTTTGAATACTGTCTGTTCTCCATTTGTTTCTTCTCAGACTGAGTACTTTCCCCTCTCAGTTTATGCACTGTCTCCTATCAGTTTGGACACTTCCTCCTGTTGGTTTGGGCACTTCCTCCTGTTGGTTTGGGCACTTCCTCTTCTCGGTTTGGGCACTTCCTCTTCTCAGTTTGAGTACTGTCTCCTCTCAGTTTGGGCACTGTCTCCTCTTAGTTTGGGCACTTCCTCCTGTTGGTTTGGGCACTTCCTCCTGTTGGTTTGGGCACTTCTTGTTGGTTTGGGCACTTCCTCCTGTTGGTTTGGGCACTTCCTCCTGTTGGTTGGGGCACTTCCTCCTGTTGGTTTGGGCACTTCCTCTTCTCGGTTTGGGCACTTCCTCTTCTCAGTTTGAGCACTGTCTCCTCTCAGTTTGGGCACTGTCTCCTCTTAGT
Source organism: Umimayanthus nakama (assembly GCA_027574985.1). Classification (NCBI taxonomy): domain Eukaryota; kingdom Metazoa; phylum Cnidaria; class Anthozoa; order Zoantharia; family Parazoanthidae; genus Umimayanthus; species Umimayanthus nakama. Next base: position 37,484 of record JAOBRG010211094.1, on the reverse strand, counting down.
TTGGGCACTTCCTCCTCTCAGTTTGGGCACTTCCTCCTCTCAGTTTGGGCACTTCCTCCTCTCACTTTGGTCACTTCCTCCTCTCAGTTTGGGCTGTTCCTTCTCTTAGTTTGAGAAGTGTCTCCTCTTAGTTTTGGCACTTCCTCCTCTCGGTTTGAGCAGTTCCTCCTCTCAGTTTGGGCACTTCCTAATCTTGGTTTGAGAAGTGTCTCTTACTGTAGTTTGGGCACTTCCTCCTCTTATTTGGGCACTTCCTCCTCTTATTTGGGCACTTCCTCCTCTTGGTTTGGGCACTTCTTCCTCTCAGTTTGGGCACTTCTTCCTCTCAGTTTGGGCACTTCCTCCTCACAGTTTGGGCACTTCCTCCTCTCAGTTTGGCCATTTTATCCTGTTGGTTTGGGCACTGTCTTCTCTCAGTTTAGGCACTTCTTTCTCTCAGTTAGGGCACTTCCTTATGTCAGTTTGGCAGTTCCTCCTCTTAGTTTAGGTGCTTCCTTCTGTCAGTTTTGGTATTTTCTCCTTTTGGCACTGCCTCCTCTTAGTTTAGGGACTTCCTCTCAGTTTTGGCACTTTTTCTTCTCTATTTTGGGCACTTCCTCTTCTCAGTTTCAGCATTGCCTCTTAGTTTACAGTAGGCACTGTCACCTCTCAGTTTTGACATTTCCTCATATTAGTTATGGCACTTCCTCCTCACAGCTTGGACACTTCTTCCTCTTAATGCCTCCTTTCAGTTTGGCACTGCTACTTGACTGTTTGAACATTCTTCCTCTCATTTTGGGAGTGCCTCCTCTCAGTTTGCAGTTGCTTTTGGGTTGGACACCAGTTTTGATTTTGGAACCTCTTATTAGACCATTACATGTACATGTATGTATGTTACCTCTGGTAAGGCACTGCTTTCTCTCTGGTTTGTCACTGCTACCATTCAGTTTTGCAGCTGCTGTGTCTTACTCTTAGTTAATAGGCAATGCATTAGACACTGCAATGTCCTTTTTGCCTCTTCACCTTCTTAACTTCAACACTGATTCCTCTCCTTCGGCCTGCTGTGTCTCAGTTTTTACACAATTACAATACTTTGTCTAAGTTTTAGCAGTGCACCCCCTAAACTTGTGTCTTGCCCCTTCATAGATTGGGCACTGTTCTTTGCAAGCTTGAGCAATGCAATCCTCAAGTTGGACATTGTGTTATGTAAATTTTGTGGACAGTGCCCCCCCTATTGTATGTAGTTTAAGAACTGTATTCTCTCAGTTTGGAAAGTTGCAACCTCAATGTGGTTTGGGAACTGCTTTCTCTCTGTCTACAGGTTGAGGTATGGCATTCATTCTTTGTTCTGGACACTGCACACTACTTCAGAGGAAGGCCAAGTTGAGGCATTGCAGTTATTAATAACTTTTGTTTGTTTTCCTCAGAGACTGACAGTTCAGATGGTGGGACTGTTGCAGAGTTTGACTTTCTTGTCAATGGAGAGTTTCTGAATGACACCCTTGAGAAGCACATTGAAACTAGAAATATATCAACAGTAAGGAACCTGTTGCCTTAACAACTGCTTCAGATAGATTTGTACATACCTAGAGTAAAGTAGCAGACTCAAACTGATCCAGTAAATTTATATAGTTCTGCTTTTCAAATATAATTTTTTATGGGATATAGGTGTACATGTTGCTAATTTTTTCCATCAAATGGGTGTTGACAGGTGAAGACCCCGCGGGAGGGGTACTCCCATACATTGACTATACGGGTATGTGCCGCTGGCCAGGGTATGGTTTTCAGGCCTTCGAGTTTAGAACAGGGTATGTAAATCAGGAAAATAATGTTGGGAACAGGGTATACAACTACATAAAACTTGTAAACAGTTTAATTCAGGTTGCAATAAATTTTCTTGAGAGACATAAACAGGGTAGGGTTTTGGGTAGCCAGTTTAGAACAGGGTATCAAAACCAAGCTAAATCTAGTTTAGAACAGGGTCAGGTTTCTGGAGGACCAGCGGCACACCCCCACCAAAATTTCTGTTCAGTACCCCCCCGGGGTGAAGACCCATAATAAAAGGTAATTACAACTGTTTCATAAGAAGTGTGATTAGCTGAAAGTCAGTTGAATAAGGATAGTTTCACAACAATGACTTTTTAAAGCTGGTAACACCTTAAATTAAGCATCTTTCACCTACCCTTTGTTAAGGGTCTTATGGCTGTCACCAAATACTTCATGGAAATACAAAAGGTGTATACATATGTTGTATATATTTCAAAAGCAGAATTTTTGCAAACAAGTGTATATATATTTGAAATTAATACTTGTTCTTAGTTATGGTACATGTACAGTACATGTAGTTGTTTTGACTATTACTTATTTCAATATAATTGGCTTGCTGAATTTGCACTTGTTTTTTCGTTGGCTTGTAGGAAACAGTGGTAGAAATAGAATACTTGGAAAAACACCCAGCTCCTCAGCCTAACAACATACTTGTTCATGATGACTGGGTCAGCTCAGTGGCTGTGTGTAGTAATTGGTAAGGTGTGCCTCAGCAATGTGTTGTTTCAGAAGATGTCATTCTTGTCTTAAATTACCCTTTAGGATCTTTTGTTCAGTAAGATTTCCCACCTCTCCAAAATTTCAGTTTCAGTTTACTGTAATAGTTCTTGCCTCCCAGAGCTCAAAGTTCAAAGCTCAGTTGTGCTGGGTGTCCAGAGACTTGTGAATCAAACCTAATTCTTTGTTGTACGTTTAACTATTTAGTAGGTGGCTTGAAATCTTTTTTCAGATTTTTTCCCAAAAAAAATGATTTAAGTTTATTTCTATTATTATTGCTTTATTGTAGCAACTTGACTAACATTTTATTTTGATACTTTGGAGTCATGAAATGATACTTTGGCAACACAGCAAGAGTTCCTACAACCACCTTAAAATCAGAAAAACCTTCTTTCCATAATTTGTACAGTGGTTTTTTTTGCATGTTTTCAACAGTTGTTTTTAACATTAAAACCTAAATTCTATTAGAATGTTTCAGAGAAATTTTAAGTTATGCAATTTTCACATTCATTCTTTTTGCTTCTTGTAGAATTTTTTCTTTTGATCAGCGTACCTTAAAATACCATGAGTATCCATTGACTGGGAAATAATTGAGCAAATGATAACATTTTTTTTGTTTCTTTACACCATGGCAATACCCCAGATATGAATTTTGACATGACTATGTCGACTAGAGCAGATAGACTAGTTGCAGCTATAAAATAACATTAAAACTAACTACATACAATATACAAATAAGAAGATGCTTGCCACACATGTCTGTGTATAATATCAATCAAACATTTTAATATGACACTAATACTGTATGTTAGTTCTTTGATTGCTTTTGGATTTAATTGTTACTTGTAGTTCTAAATCATTCCAATGTAAGCTGTTTTTGAAGAAGAACACTGTCAACCAGCATAACAAGTTTCATTGTGTTATTCAGATTATCAACTGACTGATGAAGTTACATTGATTCAAAGTTATATTTTAAGTTATTAAATACCAAGCACTGGATATTGAAATTCTTACAATCTGATTGGCTCCCTATTCAGGGTATAAATCCTGTATACTGCAATTTGTCCAAATATGGAAACTGACCAATTTTTTCGCGGAAAGTTTTTCCTTTAAATGGCCTTGAAAACCTGACTCGGTAGAAAATAGAATTCGAGATATTTTTAACCAGTGCTTGGTATTTAATAAAACAATTATTCCACTCACGCTTGTTGGATATGAGCTTATGATAGCCTACTCGGTGCTTCGCACCTCATCTGCTATCTAAAACCTCATATCCAATGCACATTCGTGGAATAATTGATAATTTTCTGGAGCAAGGAAGAGTCCTAAACTCAGATAGTACATGTAGGGGATGTGACTAAAATACAAAAGACTGAAAACAACAATCGGTGAACTTATTGAAAACCTATATTAAATTAAAGTAACTATCAATTAAGACAAGAACAAATTAAAGAAAGAAACAGTGTTTAGAATTGTTTTCATGTAAAACATAGTTTTTTAAATTCTGTACAACTGTGAAGTGTTCTGAGTTTCAACCTTCTAAAACATTGTAAAAAAATTTAATTACTTAATTATGAGGAGAACTTTTACTCTGAGTTGCAAAAAAATGTTTTTGAATAATTGAACAAAAGTCAAAATAAAGCTAAAGAACTGAATGTCTCATTTTGTATGTTATGTTTTGTTTCTTCAACAGTCTCCTTAGTGGCAGCTATGATAATTCTGTGTATGTGTGGGGTGTTGATGGTAAGTTTACGATGTATGGATGGTTCTGTGTACACATTGGGTGTTGATGGTAAGTTTATGTCCATAGGTCTGTCTACCTTGGGATGTTGATGCTAAGTTTATATCTACAGATTTGTGTACTATTGTGTTCAGTAAGCAACGCTTATTTTATTTGAGTCCTACATCTAGGGGGTAAGGGAAAGTGGGTAGTTAGAAATTTGTTGAAACACACTTAGAACATTTTGTGAATTATGCATGATATAAAAACCATTATTTTTATTATTGTTACTATTACTTCTATTATTATTATTATTATTATTTCTATTATTATCATCATTATTATTACATACATATGTATTGAGTGTTGGTGGTAAGTTTAAGGATGAATCAGTGTACAAGTGGGATAAATGTTGGCACGTTTATTGGAATAAGGACATTTTGCTGGAGTAGGAACATGCACTTATATATTTCAACAGTTGTTGAAATATGGAATCTTGTTGTACATGTAGTAACCATACTTGTTGGAATAGGGGTGCTTAATATTGGAGCATCAACAAGGCTTCTAGTTATAATGCATGGGGACACTTGTTGTGATTTGGACACCTGTTAACACCGTTAAATGATGGAAGAGGCACATTATTTTATTTTTGTAACAAGGGTTCTAGTTAGAATGGGGATACTTGGTTTGATGAGGATACTTGTTGGAATGGGAACCATTCTTTATAACAAGATTTCTGGGGATAATTGTTGTAACAGAGATCTTTGCTGGAACAGGGATGGAGATTGGGTGTAATTCCTAAGCAAACCATTTGTTGCTAAAATTATTGAGTTCAATTGATTTTTATTGTTTTCATGAAAAATGAGCTACAAACTGTAACTGCCCTCAGCTGGAAATCTCCTGGAATTTTCCTTTGAAAACTCCTGGAATTTTGTGATTACAGATCAGTATGTAGTTGTTATAAAAATGCTTCTGTCATAACTAGAAGCTCCTACGTACACAGCACTATTTTTGTAAAAAAAGGTCATTTTAATGGCAATTTTCTTGTAGAGTGTTTTAGGTGACCTGTGGCTTTCATGTTTGGTTGCAGGTAGTCAACTGGCATCACTGGAAAGTCATACAGCACCTGTTAAGAGTGTGGACTGGATTAGGAAAGGTTTTGCATTGTAAAATCTTTGCTGTATTTGTAATTTATTGACATACTTTTAAAATTTTAAAAATTATATCATGTACATGTATGCCAATTATTATGGTGGCATAACAAGTTTTGTATTTGTTTAACTGTTGTTTTCTCGTCTGATTTTGATCTTACCAGATAAAGACAGCGGAGTGTTTGTGTCAGCCTCCCAAGACCAGCCCATTCACTTATCTGAGGTATGACACAAGTAAAAACTATAACCTATAGATGTACTGCACTGCTTATGATTTAGGGACTCATCATTAATTGCAAACTAAAACGGTACATTCACTTTTGTTTGCATTTATAATGGAAGTTTTACCCCATATTTAGGGCGACCATTAGAAAAGTGATCGTGGGATGGCACTTCCTTTATTTTCTTGAATTTTTTTCCTATAAGTTTTTGGTACAGGAATTTTTTTGTGATGTTTTAACCTTTTTCCTTATGTTGCAAAAACTGCTTGAATTTTTTTCCTTGATTTTTGCTTTTGGCATTTTTTTTTGCTTTGAGCTCACCCCTTCGCCCCCATACGTTTTTAATAGTCATCCCTAATACATGTATGGCTTTGGATGGTTGTCTAGCTATCTTCATTGTATACCTGGCTGTTTTGTTTAAGTAAAACACACACAAAAATACAGTCATCTAAACAGTTTATTATCTTTCTTAACGCAGTTTGGTCTCTTGCCTAATTCTCACATACAGGAACAATGACAAGCACAGTCACTGAAAAAAAAACAAGTACACTTAACAATAACATTAATGTACTTTACATGCTTTAATCTTACTTTTAATTTGGGTGTACATTAACTTTGTACTATTAAATTTCAAAATTACAAAAATATCAAACAAACTGGAGAAACAGATTGATTAACTAATAGTTGTATGTATAACTGTTGTTCTCACTTACAGTGGGTTTATGCCAAAGAGACGATAGATTGCATACATATTTGTAAAGGGCACTCTCAAAGTGTGGATTGTTTAGCAGTCAACCCTGGCAAAGATAAGGTTTGTACATATATTAATGTACACTTTTTTGTTATTGACAATGCCATGAAGGCTTTTGTTTTTTTCTGAAAACAGTTACAGTCAGTGATGAAAGCCCAGACTGGGAGAGGGAATTACATATAAAAATGTGGGAAATGAGATTTCAATCCTGAATGATCGTTTTGGTTTGAAGTTAGAAGTAGCAACTATTGCAGTCGATTGGGTTGATTATTTTGCTTGGTTTTTTGGTTGAATTCCATGTACTCTGGCTTGCATTTGTTTTATTTTTGGAATTGAGTATTTGCATGTACATATACATGGTTGTATTTTTCAATTTGTACCCAGGATATGTTATTTGGTAAATACAGTAGTTTGGTTTATGTTTTATGTTTCGGTTTTTGGATGAAAGTTTTGTTCACACCATTTTGTCACACTGATATTAGAGTACCTCTCAGGGGTCAAGGCACAATATGAAAGAGAGATCCTTTGAGAAATTTTGAAAAATTTAGCTTTTGCAATTGGGGTGTCCGGTAATTGGGCACCTGCTATTGTAGCCTTGTCTCAGACTCATAGCTGCTTCATTAAACGTGGGATGCTGACATTTTGAATATTTCAGCCTATACAATCATGTAACTTACAGTATAGGATTTATAAAACATAATAAATTCAGTGGTAAGCAGTGAACCAGTTGGATTTTACCTTAATTATGTTGGTTTACATTGTACAACAACAATCATTTTATTTCCACAATCTCAAATAATAAGTTAAAAAAATATGAGATAGGTAGGACAGAATTATAGTGGATGGACACCTGAAATAACTATATAGAAGCTAATCTAGTACTGGAAGTAATAATTATTTTATTATTTTAATAATCTTAAACTATTGTAAACTGTTTTTAGTGTCTTTCAAGTGTGAGACCAATGGTTTTATGCTTTCCTTTAGTTCTGCAGTGGCTCCTGGGACAAAACAATAAAAGTTTGGTCAGCAGGTGAGAATCTGTTCATTTGAATACAGCAGAATAAACTGACTGTTCATTAGTTTAGATATGGTACAAGGGGTTTTGTTAGATTTTCAAATAAGTGATCGAGAATTTTCAGCTTGCCCCACATGCTCCATCCTTAATTCATATGGCATAAAATTAAACATGTATAGCTCATTGTGGTTCTGATAAAGGTTATAAACTGTGTTATTCTTTCTGTGTGGGCATCGTAAAGGTTAAGTTATTTTTAACACTCAGCATCCCTGTGAAATGTAAAGAAAACAGCTAGTAAAGAACAATTTAAACTGTTGAGTATTTCATTTTTTGTAACCGAAATAAAAGAACTTGGAGTATATTATTTTGATGAACAATAGTGCAGAATCCATTTGAAAACTTCTTTTTCTTTGTAAATGTAGCTAAATTTCACTTAAACCGTCACTACTTATTCCTTTTTTTCAAAAAAAAGTATGAAATCCGTTTGAATTGTATTGAAGTGCTAAGTTGAGTAATACCAGTTTGTACTAGTTTTTGTATTAGTTTCATTCTTGAAAAACAACAACTGCTGTACATTGTATACTCCCCAATTGATGTTACAATAGAGGAAAAACTTCCTAGCTGCATGTATTAGTGAAAGAATGATCATATAAAGTATCCCACATTGTTCTTAATGTCCTAATGAAAATATTATTATTTTCCATCTGAAGATAAAACGTATTAGTTGTTACTCTAGCTACTGTTTAATATGTTAGAGTGCACCTTTCTGACAATGTTTTGTTCTGCAGTTCCAGAACCAAGTTCTTCGGATGAGCCTGACCTAGATGGTGGAAAAATAACCAAGAAACTTAAAACACAAGAGAAGAAAGCAACAACTAGGGTATGACCCCTTTAAATATGGTTGTAGAAACGTCATCAATGGCAGAATTCTTGTAGCCAAAATAGAGTTTCCACCCAATCATTACAAGTTACTTTACATTTGCCTAGCAAAGAGCCAAGAACTTCATACAATCTCTGCTGGGATAAAAAAAACACCCCACCCTCTAAGACTCAAACTAGCGCATCCAAACTACTGTCGAGAAAAAAAGTGTTTCGGAAGCTTTTTTCTCAGTCGGATAGCAGATTTTGTTTAACCGCTGACTCTTTGGACAGCCAAATTTCCTTACCAGCAACCCCACTGTGTTTTTGGCTTAGCTTCCTTGTCTGTGAAGGCTGAAACAAACAGCAGCAAACAGAAAATGTCGAGAAGGTTGTTCAGGCGGTACAGAAAGAACAAGGTGGTGAGCACTCAACACCCCTGGATAACCTGTGGCTAGTCCATTCTTTGAAAAGAGACCCTGCCTGACCTCTCTCCTTTAGTTATTTTCGTAGCAAGTTTCTCAACTTATCAAAAAACCTATTTTCCATTTGAGATTGATCTAGGAAACAGTGTAGCTTTGAAAAAAACAATCTCAGAGATTTCCTGGGCAGTATTCTGAAAAATCACTAAAAATAGGTCACTATTTTGGTACTGACCTATTCATATGATGTATACCTCTTAGCTTCTTAGAACTAGCTGTATAAGCGCCATATAGAATTATAGTTTTTGTTGCCATTGTGGCTGCAGTAACTAAACCCTAGAATAATATACTATAGCATCACAAGGTGGAAGGCTTTGCCTGCGAGTTATGTTAGAAAACGAGTGTTTGCTAATAAAACAGTAAATACATGTACATTGTATTTACTTTTTAAAATAAATAGAGAACCAATCGATTTGGAAACTAGCCAGTTTCTGCATGCAAGTCTTGGAAATAATGTTCTCCACACAACTTGTAGTCATTACTGTGTTTAACAATTATTCCACGTTGCGATTTGGATATGAGCTTTTAGATAGCAGACGAGGTGCAGAGCACCGAGTAGTCTGGCTATCATACTGTAAACGTGAATGGAGTAATTGTTTTGTTTAAAACCAAACACTGGATAAAGTTATCTTGAACTCTATTTTCTACAGACCCAAGTTTTCGACCGTTTTAAGGAAAAGTTTTCCGTGGCAAAATTATCAGTTTCCATATTTGAAATGAACAGAGTTTCACTATCCAGTATTTGGCTTCTTCACAAAACTAGGACTTGCAACATATCCAAGACGTCGTTGTCCTAGCCATTTATACGTGCAAATCAATTTGGTATCTAGATAACCCTCATCATTGCCTAAACATGGCGTGTTTGTGACTTTCCATAACATTATGGCCAAACAATATAGTTGGCAAACGATATTACAACGTATGTTGATTAATTAACTAGACCCATCACTTACGACATTACTATTGTATTGAAAATAATATTTTTAATTTGCAATTGCAATCGCATTTGAAAATGGGGTGAGATCTAGCGTTGTAATGAGTTTCACTTGTTTTCAATTAGACACCATTGATGACACTGTCTGGACATACAGAGGCTGTCTCTAGTGTTCTCTGGTTGAGCAGCAGAGAGGTGTGCAGTGCAGGATGGGATCACTGCATCAGAATATGGGACATTGACGCTGGGGTCAATAAACGCACACTGGTGAGGGAGACCATTTTTGGCCTTTTTTAGTGTTTAAAACATTGTACAACCTCACTCCAGTTTACTCTGTGGATCTCTTCAACTCATGAGACTAAGACTCGAGAGATTCCAAGAGTAAGCTAACTTGACAAGGAATTACCTAAGCTACAAATTGGGGCATTCTTGTAAATAGTGTGAGAGTATACCATTATGGTAGACACCACATAACCAGGTCATCCATTATAATGAAATTTGGCCGATACCAAAAGATCTGTGATTGGGACAAAAAATCTGACTTGCAGGCTGACTGTAGTGACAACAGACTCATTTTTATAGTGTTTGCCTTACCATGACGCTAAGTATTCAAAAATACCAGGCAGCACAGTTATGAGCTATTCTCAACTTTGTGTATTGTTGGAGATTCGAACCTATAACCCCGTTTGTGCTGGTATTTGTGAATACGATTATATAGAGGTTATAATACTATGAAAATAAGTCTACAATCAACTGGAAACAAGAAATAATGATTTTGCTTGGTGAAAAAAAGTCTGGAATCGTGTGACGTCGAGAATACAAGAGCTGATTATAAATGTCGACCTCCAGTCAGCAGTAGTCACATGTACTGCAAAAGGGAAATGTAAACAGTCTGGTTGGATTTCCACACGGCAAACAGGTACATGTGAGAGAATTTTTTATTTTTTTATTTTCTTTGGTTGTAAATAAATGCTTTTTCTACACTAAAATAGGATTGTTCGTTCGGGTTTTTTTGTCTGTCTATCTGACACTGGTGAGGCGTGGTGAGTTAGCATGTATCAGGATGTGAGTCACTTGATGTTACTGTTAGTGACACACTTTGGTAAGTTAGCTTTTATAGGATATGGGACATTAGTGCAGGGGTTTAACAGTGCGTTAATCATTAACCTTAAATGACTGGCTTTGCTTGTGTCAAGCTCCTGAACACCCGATTTGTGGGTTTTGTTGTATTTTTCGTGAACCACAAATGAATGTCTTTTTTTACCACACCAGACTGGATCCAAGGTGTTCTGCAATATTTCCTACTCACCACATTCCAAGACGTTAGCCTCGGCATCAGCAGACAAGTACGTTAGGTTGTGGGACCCAAGATCGGCAGGCAAGATTTTACAAACTGTGATGTTTTGTTCATTGTGTTGTGCTCAACTACAGAAGAAATGTGTTTTCCCTTCAAATTTTGTTTTGTAAATCTCCTACTTCTATAAAACGTTAAGGGATCAGCGATATCCCCAATAACAGTACTTTGTTATTGGACAGTGTCTGATAATCGATTTGCTTTCAGATGAAAAAGAAAAACAGAGTTTTGAATGAGCCAATCAGATTTAAGGAAAATGTATTCTTTTTTATATAAATTGCTTTATGATGTCCATTTATTCAGAAGGCACGGTTATAAAGAGCACCCTAGTGTCCCATGAGGGCTGGGTCTCGTCAGTGGACTGGTCACCAGTAAGCGAGTACGAGTTGGTTTCCGGATCTTATGACTGTTCCGTGAAGCTGTGGGACACAAGAAGGTACGGTCCTGTTCTTTCTGTGTTTTCTACCTTAACCGCTTGCCTCAGGTTGCGAAGTACTAGCGTATCTTCTATGTGAACGTTATCTTCGTTGTATTTATGTTTAAAATAACAACAGCAACGAAAACTTTATTTCTTTTCAGCAATCTAACATTAGTAAAGTACGGTTAAAAAAGAATTTACAATATGCGATATTTACAGTCTGAAAATAGAACTGATCGGCAATGTTCATGTTGAATTAATAAGCCAATGACTTTTAGCCCCCACAAGGGAATGGACTTAGCAAGAGTTTGCATTAGCAAAATGGTGTGTTACAGGATGTGATGTGTTGGTAGGATTTAAAATTTGCCTATATCAGTTATAGTGTGTGTTTTCTCTTTTTCTTTTCTTTTCTTTTTCCTTACTTTTATATTAGCTAGAAATACAAAGTAACATGAATATGAAGGAAACTTACAGGCAGTCTAGATAACAGAGGACATTAGCAGCATCAGTAAGGATTAGTATTTTACTAATTATACTTTGTTACAGTTTATCGAGGCCGCTGTTCACAATGACTGGCCACCAGGATAAGGTTATGTGCGTGGCGTGGGGAATACCCAAGGTAGGGGAACCAGCTGTGTTAATTGTCGTCTTATTTGATCAAGTCCTACCTAGGGGTGGATCGTTTGACCTTTGAGGGGCAGGGTGGAAGAATTGGTTTGCGCAATAATTTTTTCTCACTGAGACGTAGTGCAGGCAACTTTTTCAGGGCTGTGCATGCTTTTTTTTGTAGCCATCGTGTTGCATGATTTTTTTTTTTGACTGAAAAGGCTTTGCATAAAAATTTTTCTCAAATCTTGCACTCGGCCTTCAGAGATCAAATGGTCCACCCCATAGGTTTTGACCTTTCAAATTTCAATTTTTTGTTTTTGTTTGCCTTAAATATTCTGGGGTGTAATTATGGGAGGATGTCAGGTGCTGAAAACTTGTAAGGGAAATTGATGTGTCCTTTTGTTTTATACGTTTTTCTGTTTTGTGGCGGTATAATAGAGTAAGCAGAATTAGCCTTATTTTGCGATGTAATCTCATTAACACGCGATGAAATAAATGATCTCAAGAGTGACGACAGAACTCAGAAATTAAAAGGGCGAATAGAGTATCTTCGGGACCAAGTCATAGCTCACAAATAGATAAGTAAATGCAGTGGAATAAATTTTTCCGGGATAACTCATAACTAAAATTGTCGCTGTTTTTTAAACACTGATATAATACAATGTTTTGTTGCAGCTTATCGTGAGTGGAGGCTCGGATAATCAGTTAATTATGTACGATGTTCAGGGAGGGGCCTGGGCAAAAGTGGGAGTAGACTCAGAAACGGGAGAGAGCACGATGGAACTCTGAGTTGTCATGTGAATCTAATGCGCCGAGACTCTCGGAAGAAGGTCTGCTCCTACGTGCCAGTTAAGCGTCACAAGAACCAATAGACGAATTTGTCTGAAGTGTCACGTGAGCTCTGCGTGCTTAGCTTGGCAAGCAGTCGCCGCTAAAATTACCCGAAGGTACCCCTCGTGCACTACCTAAAGACCTTCAGGTTTTCTGACCACGTTCGTACCAGACACCTCTTGACATTTTTCAGATTGACCAACCTTGGATTCCTTTACTTCGTCAATTTTTATAATTTTCTGCTCTAACTATTAAATTATTGGTTCGCAAACTATTGACAACAAATTCGATTTTCCGTTTTAATATCCAAAGGTTTTGTTATTGGGCTTAAGCTGTGAAATGAGGACTTCAAGCAATTTCGTGGCACAGTTTCTTCAACTTTTATTATAAGTATTAAATTTGCAAAATCAGGTCATTTTGTTGCGCAAACGTCTACACACAAGATTGTAATGCTACTTGGTGCTTGAAATTTTTTCAGTTTTTTGCAGTCAAGGCGCTCTGAACTTAATACAATTTATTTATTTCTGTACATTATGTTATGACGTGAAAGTAATGGTGTTAAATAAAAGCTTCCCATCTTTGAGGAGCAAGAGATGCGGGGTTTTGTTTTCAGGTTTTTCCCACTCAAACCCTCCTCGTATTTGTCTTTCCACCCCGAAAATACTAAAGAAGTATTTCAAAATAGTTATATTCTAAATTTTTACACTGAATTTTGGTTAAATTTAACGTAATGATTTTATTGCTCGATAGGCTAGACTAGTGTCTGAGTAGTCAAGATCAGCGTGCAGATACGTTTTGCAACTTTTCAAAAACTTGTTATATCGGACCTTATGCCACGCTCAATGTACATTAGATTTTATCTCGATCATTTTTTTAAGGTTAGTGGGTCGCACTGAGATGGGGGCCCTCATTTTTCAATCCTCGAAAGTGTGAAACTTCTGTTTTTCATCCTTTGTTCTGATACTGCAATAAAGTTTACAAAAGCAATTGTGAAGCAATGTGGTTTCCGTTCCTTCCAAGACAGCAATAATCAAAGAACGAGGTGGTAACTTTTAACATACCGTAAATGATCTAGAAAAACGCCCAGCTTCCAATAAAAGCCTCGTATCTAATAGACGCCCTCCTTTGAATAGAATTTTAGGTTAAACGCCCCTCTCTATTAAACGCCCCCTATCTAATAGACGCCCCAGAAATTATTTTTTTCTCAATTACTGATAATGTCTTCCCAAGAATAAAGAGCAGATAAAACACTTCATCGATCAATAGTTTATTTATTAACGTCCTCTCTGGATCAAGAGCTTAGAAAATGTTATGTGAAAATAGTGCAGTTATGATTGGAATGCGTTACTTTAGATAAGATATAAACGCCCCCTTCTAATAAACGCCTCGTATCTTTTAGACGCCCCCCCCTTTTAATAGTACGAAAATTAAATAAACGCCCGGGCGTTTAATAGACCATTTACGGTACTTGAAGTACTGTGTTTCTGCAGTGGTGTATACAAGAATGGTGGTAAAATTGCAAAGTAAAGATCTATTATTGTTTTACTTCTGAAAAGTAAATGTCTAACTAAGTTTAGGTGCATAATCAGATAGAGACTAGAAGACTATTTTTGAAAGAAACTTTTTCTTTATTACAATACTAAGTCTTACCAAACTTTTTGTAAAAATCAAAAAGCTCTCACTGAATAGCAAAAAAATCCAAGTCCCGCTCTTTTAAGAAAGTTTCAAAATTTTCTAAATCCGCCCTTGAATCCCATCGAAGGACATGAGCAAAATTTGAAGAAACATTCATTTGTTTATGACACCACAAACCTCAACAACCAACTAAAAAATATGATAATTAATCACGTGTTTTGTAAACTACATTGCTTTATCTAAAAAACTAGTCCTTGAAAAGTCCTGGGAACAAGGTTAGTCAAGGTTATTTCACAGGTGACGCTGGTATTGTTCTTTCTGCGCTGACGTCAGAGGGCATTAGCCAATCAGAGATCACAAGATTCCCGCCTAATTGCAACCATGAATGTTAACTAGTTTGCAGAAGTTTTCGGTTTGAAAGGGTTGACATAATTCTCGGTCTTCGAGAATTGCAAATAATAAAGGAAAAACTTCTCGAGAAGTAGGATTTAGTCGACTAAACAGTAAGTACATTTTATTTTAGCCTTCATGAATAAACAGCAGCTTCGTAAATATAGTTTTGAAGTTTTTGAAGACTGAATCTGTCGGCTCTCAACTTGCTGCGGCTTCTGAAAGTTCTAGTTTTTGTACAAACTACCAAAATATACCTAGAAACATCACTTTTAACTTATTTTTCTTCAGTTTATATCCTTATTGACTACTTTTAATTGATGTCTAGCGTTTTTAGATTAATGGCAATGTTTTAGGTGAGTTTTCATTGATCGTGTATCGACTAGCGCTATCGCACATGGCTGGCTCAGTGAGCCCTTGAAAGCTCAAACTTTTTGCAGAAAAAACAAAGTTCTGCCAACAAAGGTCATCTTTAACGGGGTTTTTTTCGTTTTGAAATTAGCCCTGTCCATGATTTTATTTTTTTGCTCTTTTATGTCGTCTTGGCAACATTTTTAGTAAGTTTTCACCTGAAACTGTCGGTGAGGCTTTCAAAAATTCTCACTGTCTGCAGCTAGAACCGAAATATGCGAAGAAAGGCAATTTTTAACTTCTTTTTATTCATTTTATGCCTTAATTAAATACTTGTGTTTGAATTTTAGGCTTGTTATGGAGTTTTGGCAATGTTTTGAGTGAATTTTCATTGACCATATTCTCATTAATATCGCACTTAGTCGCGAGTTGACTTTCAGTTTTACGCAAGAAGAGGGGACAAAATGTCGGCTTAGTTATTCACCTCAGGCTGAAAAGAAGTCGCTCAACACATTTTCCATATAAATACTCAAAACCAGGTTGGAATAACAATGGAAAAGTAGAAAAACAGTTGGTGTAAACCGAAACCCGGTTTGGTTTGCCAAGCCGCGCGCGATTTTGAATGCCTTGACCATACATCTTCAAAATACCACAATTTACTTTATTTTTCATGACTTATTTACCTTTGTCCAGAAAGGGAAAACTTCCCTGTTGATTTGAGCTATCAAAGCAGAAACTGGGTTTTTTTCAAAAATAGTTTGAAAGTAAGTGACCTTTTCTTAACAGCTCGGCTCTATTGGAATGCACAGTATTCAGTCTGTTTTCTCAATTGCTTCCGTTTGAATTCATTTTTAAATCTTATTTAAGTTGCGACTATATAACTCAGTTTCCTTTTATCAAGGTTTAACAAAACGTTTTGGTCATACGACTATAGTACCACTGAGTTTTCATTTTCTTTCATTTTCTTCAAAGGAAGAAAAAGGTAAACGGCACGTCTGCACAACGGAAAAACGGTTTTTGTTTTTCTTGACTTTTATCTTTAGAACATCTTCGGTAATGATTGTTTAGTGCCTTTTAGTGAGAGTTTTAAATTGCCAGGAACCGTTTCATTGCAACAAAAAGTTTCAGTTTTCTGCGAACCGTTTTCAAACTTTGTGGTGAGAGTTACACTGTTTCCCGCGAG
Source organism: Umimayanthus nakama (assembly GCA_027574985.1). Lineage (NCBI taxonomy): Eukaryota > Metazoa > Cnidaria > Anthozoa > Zoantharia > Parazoanthidae > Umimayanthus > Umimayanthus nakama. Next base: position 21,058 of record JAOBRG010211094.1, on the reverse strand, counting down.
CAGTTTTATTGTAGTGAAAGAAGTTTCAGTTTCCGAGAACAGTTTTACTTTGTGGTCAGAGTTTCAATTTCCTGCGAGCAGTTTTTATTCCAAAGAACTGAAAAGCTTCAGTTTTCCGCGAACCATTTCCATACTTTGTGGTGAAAGTTTCAAATTCCCGCGAGCCGTTTCGTTGCAGTGAAAGAGTTTCAGTTTCCGAGAACAGTTTTTATTTGTGGTGAGAGTTGCAACTTTCCACAAACTGTACTATTGCAGTGAAAAAGCTTCAGTTTTCATGCTTTGTGGTGAGAGTTTCAATTTCTCACGAGCCGTTTTATTGCAACGAAAAACTTTTAGTTTTTCGCGACCCGGTTTGCTTTCTGGTGAGTAAAAGCTTCAGTTTTCCGCGAATCGTTTTCAAATTTTGTGGTGAGAGTTTCAATTTCCTGTAAGCCGTTTTATTACAGAAAAAAACTGCTTCGGTTTACGCCAATCGTTTCCATACTTTGTGGTGAGAGTTTCAATTTCCCACGAGCCGTTTTATTGCAGTGAAATAGTTTCATTTTCCGAGAACCGTCTTCATGCCTTGTGGTGAAAGTTTCATATCCTGCGAGCCGTTTTATTGCAGAAAAAAGCTTCAGTTTTTAGCCAACAGTTTTCAAATTTGTGGTGAGAGTTTCAATTCCCCACTAGCCGTTTTATTGCAGAAAAAAAGCTTCAGTTTTTCGCCAACCGTTTTAATTTGTGGTGAGAGTTTCAATTCCCCCGAGCCGTTTTAATGCAGAGAAAAAGCTTCAGTTTTCCGCGAACCGGTTTTATTTGTGGTGAGAGTTGCAACTTTCCGCGAACCGTATTATTGCAGTGAAAAAACTTCAGTTTTGCGCGAACCGTTTTCACTTTTTGTGGTGAGAGATTCAATATCCAGAAGCCGTTTTATTTATTGTTTTCCGCGATACGTTTTTATACTTTGTGGCGAGAGCTTCAATTTTCCGCAAGCAGTTTAATTGCAACAAAAGAGTTTCAGTTTTCTGCGAACCTTTTTCATACTTTGTGATGAGAGTTTCAATTTCCCGCTAGCCATTTTATTGCATAGAAAAAGCTTCAGTTTTTCGCGAACCGTTTTAATTTGTGGTGAGAGTTTTAATTCCCGCTAACCATTTTATTGCATAGAAAAAGCTTCAGTTTTTCGCGAACCGTTTTTATTTCTGGTGAGAGTTGCAACTTTCCGCGAACCGTATTATTGAGTGAAAAAGTTTCAGTTTTTCGCGAACCGTTTTCACTTTTGTGATGAAAGATTCAATATCCTGCAAGCTGTTTTATTTATTGTTTTCCGCGATACGTTTTTATACTTTGTGGCGAGAGCTTCAATTTTCCGCAAGCAGTTTAATTGCAACAAAAGAGTTTCAGTTTTCTGCGAACCTTTTTCATACTTTGTGGTGAGAGTTTCAATTTTCCGCTAGCCATTTTATTGCATAAAAAAGCTTCAGTTTTTAGCGAACCAATTTAATTTGTGGTGAGAGTTTTAATTCCCGCGAGCCGTTTTATTGCGGAGAAAAAGCTTCAGTTTTCCGCGAACCGTTTTTATTTTTGGTGAGAGTTGCAACTTTCCGCGAACCGTATTATTGAGTGAAAAAGCTTCAGTTTTCCGCGAACCGTTTTCACTTTTTGTGGTGAGAGATTCAATATCCTGCAAGTCTTTTTTTATGTTTTCTGCGAACTGTTCTTATACTTTGTGGTAAGAGTTTTAATTTTTCGCAAGCCGTTTAATTGCAACGAAAGAGTTTAAGTTTTTCGCGAACCGTCTTCATATTTTGTGGTGAGAGTTTCAATTTCCCGCGAGCCGTAATATTGCAGTGAAAGAGGTTCAGTTTTCTGCGAGCCCTTTTAATTTGTGGTGAGAGTTTCAATTCCCGCGAGCTGTTTTATTGTAGAGAAAAAGCTTCAGTTTTCCACGAATCGTTTCACTTTTAGTGGTGAGAGTTTCAATATCCTGAAAGCCATTTTATTTTTTGTTTTCCGCGAACCGTTTCATACTTTGTGGTGAGAGTTTCAATTTCCCGCGAGCCGTAATATTGCAGTGAAAGAGGTTCAGTTTTCCGCGAGCCGTTTTACTTAGTGGTGGGAGTTTTAATTTCCCGCGAACCGTTTTACTGCAGAGAAAAAGCTTCAGTTTTTCGTGAATCGTTTTCAAATTTTGTGGTGAGAGTTTCAATTTCCTGTGAGCCGTTTTATTGCAGAGAAAAAGCTTTAGTTTTCCGCGAACCGTTCTAATTTCTGGTGAGAGTTTCAATTCCAGCGAGCCGTTTTTATGCAGAGAAAAAGCTTCAGTTTTCCGGGAACCGTTTTTATTTGTGGTGAGAGTTGCAACTTTCCGCGAACCGTATTTTTGCAGAGAAAAAGCTTCAGTTTTCCACGAACCGTTTTGTTTATTTCGGTTTTCCGCGAAACGTCTTCTTATTTTGTGGTGAGAGTCTCAATTTCCCGCGAGCCGTATTATTGCAGTGAAAGAGGTTCAGTTTTCCGCGAACCGTTTTTTATTAGTGGTGATGGTTTCAATTCCCGCGAGCCGTTTTAATGCAGAGAAAAAACTTCAGTCTTCCGCGAACCATTTTCACTTTTTGCGGTGAGAGTTTTAATATCCTGCAAACCATTTTATTTTTTGTTTTCCGCGAACCGCTTTCATACTTTGTGGTGAGAGTTTCAATTTTCCGCGAGCCATTTTGTTGCAACGAAAGAGATTCGGTTTTCGGCGAACCGTTTTCATATTTTGTGATGAGAGTTTTAATTTCCCGCGAGCCGTTTTGCTGCAGTGAAAAAGCTTTAGTTTTCCGCGAACCGTTTTAATTTGTGGCGAGTGTTTCAATTCCCGCGAGCTGTTTTTATGCAGAGAAAAAGCTTCAGTTTTCCGGGAACCGTTTTTATTTTTGGTGAGAGTTGCAACTTTCCACGAACCGTATTATTGCAGTGAAAAAGCTTCAGTTTTCCGCGAACCGTTTATTTATTTCGGTTTTCCGCAAAACGTCTTCTTATTTTGTGGTGAGAGTCTCAATTTCCCGCAAGCAGTGTTATTGCAGTGAAAGAGGTTCAGTTTTCCGCGAACCGTCTTCACTTTTTGTGGTGAGAGATTCAATATCCTGCAAGCCTCTTTTTGTTTTACGCAAACCGTTCTTATACTTTGTGGTAAGAGTTTCTATTTTCCGCAAGCCGTTTAGTTGCAACGAAAGGGTTTCAGTTTTCCGCGAACCGTTTTCATATTTTGTGGTGAGAGTTTCAATTTCTCACAAGGCGTTTTATTGAAAAAAAGTTTCTGTTTTTCGCGAACTGTTTTCATACTTTGTGGTGAGAGTTTCAATTTGCCGCGAGCCGTTTTATTGCAGTAAAAAAGCTTCAGTTTTCCGCGAAGGTCTTCTTATTTTGCGGTTAGAGTTTCAATTTCCCGCGAGCCGTAATATTGCAGTGAAAGAGGTTCTGTTTTCCGCGAGCCGTTTTAGTTAGTGGTGGGGTTTTTTTAAAATTCCCGTGAGCCGTTTTATTGCAGAGAAAAAGCTTCAGTTTTCCACGAACCGTTTTAATTTGTGTTGAGAGATTCAAATTCATGCGAGCCGCTTTTTTGCAGTGAAAGAGTTTCAGTTTCCGAGAACAGTTTTTATTTGAGGTGATAGTTGCAACTTTCTGCGAACCGTATTATTGCAGTGACAAAGCTTCAGTTTTCCGGGATCCGTTTTCTTTTTTAGGGTTGGGAGTTTCAATATCCTGCAAGCCGTTTTATTTTTTGTTTTCCGCGATCCGTATTCATATTTTGTTGCGAGAGTTTTAATTAGCCGCTAGCCGTTTTATTGCAGTGAAAGAGTTACAGTTTTCTGCAAGCCGTTTCAGTATTTGGTGAGAGTCTCAATTTCCCGCGAGCCGTTTAATTGCAATGAATAAGCTTCAGTTTTCCTCGAACCGTCTCCTTATTTTGTGGTGAGAGTTTCAATTCCCTCGAGTCGTTTTATTGCAGTGAAAGAGTTTCAGCTTCCGAAAACAGTTTTTATTTGCGGTGAGATTTGCAACTTTCCGTAAACCGTATTATTGGAGTGAAAGAGGTTCAGTTTTTCGCGAACCATTTTACTTTGTAGTGAGAGTTTTAATTTCCCGCGAGCCGTTTTACTGCAGAGAAAAAGCTTCAGTTTTCCCCAAGTCGTTTTAATTTGCGATGAGAGTTTCAGTTTCCCCGAACTGTTTCACTTTTTGGTGAGAGTTTTAATTTCCCGCGAGCCGTTTTCTTGCAGAGAAAAAGCTGCTGTTTTCCGCGAACCGCTTTCATACTTTAAGTTGAGAGTTTCCTTTCCCGCAAGCCGTTTTATTGCAGTGAAAGCGTTTCAGTTTCCGAGAACAGTTAAACTTTGTGGTGAAAGTTTCAATTCCCGTCGAGCCGTTTTGTTGCAGAGAAAAAGCTTCAGTTTTCCGCGAACCGTTTTCATACTCTGTTTTGAGATTCAATTTGCCGCGAGCCGTTTTTTTTACAGTGAAAGAGTTACAGTTTTTCGCGATTCGTTATAATTTTTGGTGAGAGTCTCAATTTCCCGCTAGTGTTTTATTGCAGTGAAAGAGTTACAGTTTCCCGCGAGCCGTTTTAGTTTTTGGTGAAAGTTTCAGTTTCCCGCGAGCCGTTTCCATGCAGTGAAAGGTTTCAGTTTTCGGCTAACCGTTTTCATACTTTAAGATGAGAGTTTCAATTTCCCTCGTGCCGTTTTCATGCAGAGAAAAAAACTTCAGTTTTCCGGGAACCGTTTCCGTACTTTGTTTTGAGAGTTTCTAATTCCAACGAGCCGTTTTATTGCAGTGAAAAGGTTCTAGTTTCCGCGAATCGTTTTCTTTATAGTGGTGAGAGTTTCAATTAATTTCCGCGAGCCGGTTTTATTGCAGAGAAACGGCCGGCTTCAGTTTTCCGACAACCGTTTCCATACTTTATTAAGAGAGTTTCAAACTCCGCGACCCTTTTTATTGCAGTGAAAGAGTTTCCGTTTTCATACTTTCGGGTGAGAGTTTAAATTTCCCGCGAGCCGTTTTGTTGCAATGAAAGAGTTTCGGTTTTCCGGGAGCAGTTTTACTTTGTGGTGAGAGTTTCATTTTCTCGCGAACCGTTTTATTACAGAGAAAAAGCTTCAGTTTTCCGCGAGCCGTTATTTTTTTTATTTTGTGGTAAGAGTTTCAATTTGCCGCGAGCCGTTTTATTGCAGTGAGAGAGTTACAGTTTTCTGCGAACTGTTTTACTTTGTGGTGAGAGTTTCAATGTGCCGCGAGCCATTTTATTGCAGTTAAAAGGTTACAGTTTTCCGCGAACCGTTTTACTTTGTGGTAGTTTCAATTTCCTGTGAGCCTTTCTATTGCATGGAGAGAGTTTCGGTTTTCCGCGATTCGTTTTAGCTTGTGGTGAGAGATTTTTAGTTTAAAATGAGCCGTTTTACTTTGCAGTGAAAGAATTTCTAGAGTTTTACTTTGCCACAGAACACCTTTACTTTTTCGTTTGTCATGAGCAGCTTCAGTTGTGCCATGGTAGGCTTTTCCGAGACTGTGAACCAGTTTTACTTTACCGTGAACAGTTTTAGTTTGCATACAATATAAAACTTTGTGAAACTAAACGAAAAGATTTTTTAACTGACTAATTTTTATGTAGAATGAAAATACGACCCTTCAAAAGATCTTGTTTGATGACGTAAATGTATCTTGCCCATTAAATATAATATTGTTGTGAAGTGGCATATTGGGTTTAGGATTATAGCACTCAACCCGTTCTGACAGTGACCCGGACTTTAAACCTCGCTCCTGTTCAGGGCGCATTTGACGTAAATTCTGAGGATGTGAAAAATGCTGCGCTAGTTACGTTAACTACGACGGGTTTTTTTTTTGTTTTTAAGAGATTTTTCAGCTAAAAAGCAAAATCAGGAACTGGTTTCCCTGGCCTCTTACCCATTTAAAATTCTCTCGAAAGTTTTGTAAACAGTCAAACAAAGTTGTGATAAATGCAATTTCGAGAAAATAGCGCATAGTCCGTTCGGGAAGCAGGAAGACTACCAACCAAAGAAGCAGTTTCCATTGGACAAAATTTGAGTACAAACAACACGAAAATACAACATCACACTGTTTTCGGCTTAGCAGCTAGAGCCTTCGATGCTGTACAGTTTAAGGCTACCGTTCACGTTGAAACGGTTTAAAATTTCGAAATTGAGATTTTTGCAGAAAATAAAAATACATTAAATGAGCTTCTAGTAGGAAAAAATGTTTTTAAATATGTCTTATAGTTTGCGAGATATAACGAACGAGAGTTTTTACTGGAAGTGAAATTGTATGACAGGTGGCGTACTTTAGGAGTGAATTTCTCGAGACATGTTTTTGCTAAAACTGCGACAACGCAAAGAATCGATGCTCCCCCAATTTTGAACCTCGTGCCCGTTCAGATTTTGCAAGTTTATAAAACAATAGCAGAAGATGAAAACCGTCCTGGCGAGTTTTGAAATTCCGCTCCAATCATATTTTATGACTCAGTCAGGGCAGTTTTGTACGCTGCAAATAAGGAATATTCTTCACACACATGTAAAAAATTAACGACGCGTTCAATTAAAAATCGCCAGGAAGGAATTAGAGTAAAAATTGTGCTGAATCTCATAAACAAACTAAAAATGGTTGAAACTGAAACTGACAGCCGCATTGACGTCTAGAAGTAAAATAAACAGTTTGAACTATGATGCTCGCATTCGTTTATAAGTCAAATTTTTTAAACAATTTTTCCACCATCATTTAGATAATTTTATTGGTTCCGTGATCAGTTTTGCGTTGCCGGGAGTAGCTTACTTTGCTGTGAGCACTTTAGCTCTGCCATTAAATTTTGCATTGAAGTGAAACCGTTTTACTTTACCCAGAGTACTCTTACGTTTCGGTTGAGTTTTCTGTGAGCAGTTTTACCTCACTGCGATTATGTTTTTATTGTCAGTTCATGAGTGGTTTTTAATTTTACCATGAGCAGTTTGCCTTGCCATTAACATCTTTTTGCTGTTGTTTTGCTGGAGATCAGTTTTACTTTGTTGTCAGACTTGCAACAAGTCGAGCTCAAAGATTCGCCGGAGCATCAGGAGAACGCGCGCGCTAGAGAAACGGAGCGCCAAGCGCGCGACCAAGCAACCGTGTGTATTGGGCCGGTACTGAATGAGCGAAGGGCTCTACTATTTTGTGAGCAGTTTTGCTTTGATGTGAAGCAGTTTCAATTTTCCTTAATACTTGTTTATCGTCGTATAGTTTTGCTTAACAAACTATTTTGTTGCTCGTGGGACCTGTGCCAACATATATTTAGGCTATTGTCTCAGTATCTTATGCACTTGCATAAAATCGATCATGCAGACGATCATTACTTTAATTTTGTTGCACCTTCAGCTGGTTTTGTCCCTAAGTCTAGAAGATTAATCAATTTTCTTTGTTTCTGTAACGTTTTAACGTAAAATTTATAGATTTCTGACATTTGGCAATGGCTTGTATCTCGCTATTGAGCTAAGCTATCAAATGCAAAACGCTATTAGTACAGGCTTAAATAAAGCATACTGGTTATACAACCATTTTGAGTGTTATTTTACATATTATTATTATTTATTATTGCTACTACTATTTTTGATATAACGTCGCCGTTTTAATTGTTCTGTTTCTAAGTTTTTAAAAAAATATTTTTTGCCAGTTTCTATAAAAGAACGAGTTTGGTAAAATGTTAGTTTAGCTGTTGATTAAAACATTACATTAATTATTGATAGGTTCTCAACATCTGTGGGTGGATGAATGTCTTTGTCTGAATCTAGGTTTTTGGGGGTGCCGGTGTGTTTTTGCCTTGACTAGTTGTGTGTACATGCAACTGAACAAGTTTTATGGCTGTGTATAGTGGCAGATAGTAATTAACATAACATTTGGTTTTTGCTGAACTGTTAAGTCTTTGAGACGTACTTAGATTTGAAACTCTCTCGGAGGTGATGATTTAAAACTGACCATGTGTGTGGCAGGGGCAGATCCAGAAATTTTTGAAAGAGGGGGCCCAGTTTGCCAGAAGCTATTGAATTCTAGAAAGAGGGGGCCCAAAATACCTTTAAATGGCTTTGAACGCTCATTTCAGTTGTTTTCTTTTGCAAATATCCCAACCCGGGGCCCCTCCCCTAAATCCGCCGCTGTTTGGTTGATTCGACTAAGTTCCAAATGACACTTAGTTTCTTCCAAATTTTATCTTGCAGAGCTGTGGTCAAGCAAGCAAGGACATAAACTGGAAGACGCAACTCAAGCAGATGAAAATCCGAGAGATAAGTGGGTTTTGTTTTTTAGGCAGGCAGACAACGACGTAACAACCGTTACACCGCGATTGTAATACATTTGGGATGTAAAGCACACAAATAAACCCAAGGTACTAAGTTCGACAACTCCAAAAAGGACGTTTTCTAAATAGCTGCTGTGGTTTTCCATTTTTCGTTTCTTTTTCGTCTGAATTTTTTTACGAAAAAGCTAAACTTTGTTTTGAAAACGCCATCCGCACTTGGAAGAACAGCGGACTTTGGCTTTATTGTCTGTAAGCTATAACCTCAACGCACTTACTTTGCAGCAGCATAGTACTCTGATGTTTTTAAAATACTGACCGCTGTTTTGTTTGTGTTTGTTTCTCAAAACGCAGTTCCACATGGAATTTTTCTTTTTCGCTGCTTTTTCCAACCATGCCAATTAAACTAACGTTTATTTTCAAAACAATCCTGTGTGACAGACATTGCAACAAAGATAGCTAGAGACAAGACAGAGAAGAAAACGTTATCTTTTATCATCCACGTTTAATGTAATACCGTAAACTAATGTAGCGATATTCAACATCAAAGGTACGTTAGTTTAGTTTAGTTTAGTTTATGTTGTTGGCTGTCGAAGCCGTAGTATTTGTCTTGGCTGTCGAAGCCAGAGCTTAAGTATGTATTTGTATTGGCTGTCGAAGCCGTATGTATTTAGTATATTGGCTGTCGAAGCCGTATGTATTTAGTATATTGGCTGTCGAAGCCGTATGTTTTTATTATGGCTGTCGAAGCCATACATGCGCATGCGCAGCGTAAAGATTAAACCACTCTTAGCACAAAGTGGATGATAATAGATTAGATACAGCTCAGCCGCCTGAAGAGCGACGGTTTTCTCGCACCTTCTGTCTGTTTTTCGTGTCCATGGGGCCTCATCTTTCTCTTCGTCTTTCTGTCTGTCGAGGGGGAGAGAGGGAATAAAACTGAGAAGTGGTGAGCTTTCAACTCCGCGAGTAAAACCACTTCAGGTGTAGTATAGCTAGGTAGGCAGGTAGACAAAAATTAATGAAGATAAAGTTGTATTACAATGATTAAATTTTAACGTTGCATTATTAGTCAATTGTACTGATAGGTAATATAGATTTTTTGGGTGGGTCCCTCCCTAGGCATGTAGACGGTAACGAATTTTCGAGCGAAGTAAACATGTTTCGGACGAACGTGGACAAGGTGCGCGCGAAGGGTATTTTTCGGACATACCTGTGAAATATGGCGGCCAACGTGAAAGAAGAAGAGCTCGTGGATGTGGTATTCAAGGAGACGGCACGCAGAAGTGCGCTACAGTGGTTTGTATGTTTACCGTAACAGTATCGTTCTAATTTTGTATTTCTAAGTTTCAAAATGATTTTTTATGATTTGATAAAATAAATGTATACTTTTTCTCTTGTCAATTAGAACTGTCGAACCTGAGTTGTTCATAAGTTTTGTAAACTCGTTTTCATAAACAGACAAAAATGAAATCCAATGTTTAAAGTACGGGATCTTAAATCAAAACCATCACATTTCAACATTTGAATGGATAAACATGTGAGGTATTAAACGTTAGATATTTTTGGAAAGCCGTGAGAAAGACAAATTTTTGAGTTTCGCTTCGTTGTGACGGTCTTAGTTACGTTTTTCAACCGTTGAAGTTACACCTTTTTTCTGTGTTTTTATCGACAGTGAAGAAGGGACCTGATTGAGAAACGAGGTGTAAACAAATCAATCAAGATGTTGTGGTTTGTATAAATAGCACTCTGTTATTTTTATTTTACTGATGCAGGAGGGGAGTGAGAGTTAAGGGTTATTGGCTCTTGGTGTTGCCGGTCGTATATTCCTTTTGGCCAGTTCTTTGACCAAGATAGAACAATTTAAAAAATGTTTTTAAAAGCTTTTTATGGCGAGCAGTATATAAAAAATGTGATCAGAGTATTTGTATAAAAGGAACTCAGGACTTTTTAAGTGACGAAAACATTTTTGACCTCTCTCTCTCTCTCCTTGGTAGCTTAAAAAATGTTTTGTGACATCTTCCCATCTTCGCTTCCCCCTTTATCCTAAGCCATATGACTCAGTTATCAGTTAGCAATAAATAACACCAAAGGAGATGATACCGTATGATAAAATTATAGTCTCGGATCGTCAAACGAGTGCCGAAGTGCTAGTCTGTAGGTGGGCCAGGGGCACGTAATTGAGCAAAACGTCGACATATATCCCTAAAAGTTTTGTGCAGTTTTATTTTGTGTTGTCTCAAAAATTCTGAAAACAGTCGCCTGCCTCTGAAAACCCTGATAACATACCAAGAGTCATCCGTAAAACGGCCAACCCTCCAAGTAATAAATGGTCTTTCTTTTTTGTACTGATTGCTAACTGACCTATTATCTCTTGTAAAAGCTTCGTGCTGTGGACGTAAAGACTGGAGTGTAGCAGCTTCAATGTGCAGAGGGCGTCAATCTTCCAGGAATACCAGGTAACTTTGTAAGTGGTACCATGTTGACAGAGGCGGAAATGGGCAATCTCAAACTGAGCACCGTTCATGACCATATCAGAGGTAGTTATAGACGAAGATCTCGTCAAAGGTGAGTACTGGGTTTTAGGCTTGCAGTGTCGTAGAACGGTTCATGACATCTCTGATCGGAGTCTGTGAGCTCATTAAGGTCATAGGACGGATGTTGGTAGGTCATGCACAGTTGAGGATGGTAGACGTCACCAAGGGTAGTGCACTGGAGAGTGCAGCAAACTTACGAGGGTATAGATGCTGCAAGCTGCCATTGTACTATCAAGGGTACTATATCTGTTCTGGACATATGCTAGGCTTGGTCCACGAAGAGGTTGCTGCGCTTGAGTGCAGTAAGCATGAGAGTCGGAGTTTAAAGTACCAACGACACAGTATGGGCCACCAGCGATGCTGCGCTTGAACACAATAAGCAACGGGACGCCGACCGTGAAGAACTACCGCTGGTGAAGTACCACTGACAACCGGGTCATCAGCGATCTTGCGCTCAAATCAAGTAAGCATGAGACGTCGAGTGTGAAGGACTTGCGCTATTGAAAAACTACTGACATACGGGTCATCAGCAATCTTTACGACTTGACCCTGCTGTACACGCTCGAAGCAAGTCTCTGATCCGGACATCCCTAAAGCCGACAGAGATAATTTAGGTAGCGATCCCACAGCGTTTTACAGAGGATAGAGTTGGATAAAGCCGCTAATAGTGTGATAAACTGAGACTTTGATTAAATCTTCTACCGTGCCTGTATCGCAGCCGATGACTTACAATACCGAGAAACTACGACAAATCAAAAGGGTACCACAGCAGACTCTGAGTTACTTTTCTTAAGTTAGTGTTTAACTGGCTGAGAAAAAGGGGTTTGCTATTCGTTGTATTCACAATTGTTTACTCGTAAAAGCGCACAATGTGCGCCCGGTTTCAATCCGGCGATATTCGGAAACGCACGAAAACCACTTGGACTTTTAGGATTATCATGAGAACGGCTTTCAATGTCGTGAGCAGCAGTAGTCTTGCCTGGGAAGCTTGATCGAATTTGTAATTTTCATTCACGTTGTCATAGAAACGAAAAAGATTTTTCTTGTGCCATTTTCGCCAACAAAATAAATATAACAAGTTTTAAATATTTTTAGCAATTTCGTATGTAATGAATTTTCTAGAAAATCACAGGCACAAAAACAGTTCTAGTTGGATTTCAAGGAAGATTAAAACGTCTTTCAAGCCGGCTGGTTTATTTATTTTGCAGGTTGCAGGTTGTGTAGTGTAGTGTAAAAATTTAAAAATATGATTTGTTGTTCGACAAAGTCAACTGACACAGATCGTCCGTTGATGTGCTTTCTTGATGTTACAGTTTTCGAAGTACTTGTATCTGTCAACACATTGGATGATTTTTCTTGTTAGTGTTTGCTCAAAGTAATCTCTTTGAATTGAAGTGTATCTGCATGTTGCAAAAGGGGCTGGTGTATTTTGTAGGTTGCAAGTTGAAAGTTGTCTCTGCTTCTTTTAACACGAGTTTTTAAGAAGTAATCAAACCATTTTAATACCTTAAAACTAATCTTGACCCTAAAACTAATCATCATATAACAAACCGTAACTGTAATCATAACCCTAACACAAACTAATAATCGTGTTTAAAGAAACAGAGTCAACTTTCAACTTGCAACCTACAAAATACACCAGTCCCTCTTGCAACATGCAGGTACATTTCAACTCAAAGAGATTACTTTGAGCAAACACTAACAAGAAAAATCATCCAATGTGTTGACAGATACAAGTACACCGAAAACTGTAACATCAAGAAGCACATCAACGGACGATCTGTGTCAGTTGACTTTGTCGAACATTAAATCATATTTTTAAATTTTTATACTTGTGCCACGAAGGAAATTTGATTCTTTGAGACTCGTCGGATGTTTTAGAAGTTTAAATTCAACATTACCACAAGTTTTGTAATTGTAAAAACAAGGACTCGTTCTTTCATTAAATGCTTTTATTCTCCAATTTGTAGTTCAGTGCAGTTGAACTTCCATGACATCAAAGGAAAGCGTAGTTTGTAATTTAAAGGATTAAGACATTGAGACTTACTGAGTCAAAAACGGTTGTTAATTAATTTCCTTGAAATAGTTTGATCATCTTTTAGCTCTGCAGCTGCATGTACTAATTTCAGGACGGCTGTTTTGAACTGGGCATACTTTCGAGTTTTTGCCGGACTCTCTGTCGATCGATCTCTACATTATTCTGTAGCGGCATCTGTTATCAAGATAAAACACAGCTTTATTCCAACTCGATGGAGTACCAAAGCCGCCATACGTTTTAGTTATCCTAGCATAAAACAATAATTGATCACAACTGGACCTTTCTATAGTTAACTTGACTGAACCGGCTGCTTGCTCGATCATGTATGAGTCTACTTCATCGGGTTGATCACTCAATAAATATCTCCAAACAAGTATCTGTCCACCAAGCGCTTGTTTGCTTCAGCAGAAAACATGTTTTCGCTGCTCTTTCAGGTTTCCACGCCACTTGATAGATATAAACCGGAAGCTGAGAAACGCAGATTACGTCAGTGGTGGATTTTTCCGGCAACTTTTTTATCCAAAATGTTTGGAATCGTTCGGTTTTAGCGTACTCTTGTGCATTTCAATACATTTTTGAGCAAAATGAGTAGAAATTAGTCCTTCTCAGCCAATTTTACATTAATTAATGAAAAGTAAGTAAATACCTCCTCTGGATTGCCTGATAAGGAATGAAGTATTCAGGTACTCAGCGTGGACATCGACCAGTTTTACCTCACTGAGTAAGCATTACGCCGGCATGTTCTAGCGCTTGGAGTTTTGGCATTTAACTGTTTGGTTGCGCCTCTATTACACTGAAGCGGTTCAGTTTTTGCGCAAAGGGGTAGCCTTGAACCATTATTAACAAAGGACTGGACCACAGCACTAGAACGATGTATTCAGCAAAGGAGGTTTTTTAATTACTTCGTCAAAGTAGAAGTTAACAGTGACAACTTACTAAGACAGCACTGGTCTGAATTTCAAAGAACTGTGTTCTTACAGGTGGATGAGGGTGATGATGAGACCGGGAAAGCAGTAAGGTTGTTGATGAGCAAATTTTGTTGACAGGGTAGTGTTGCTCACGCGGATGGCGACAAATACTTGAGACAAAGCCATGCAACTCCAGGTTTCAAGTAGAGAAAGACTGGGTTCGAGAGCATTGATGAAGAACCCGCTATGCAAGGGGAATAATGTCTGGCAAAGAAGGAAGTTGAAGATAGCTTCAAGCAGAACAATTTTGCGCGAATTTTATGTCTTTGTCTTATTCAGGTAGGTAACAGTTCCATAAGTCATAAGTCAAAAGTCTTGTATGTTGGCAAACAGCATTCTTGCAGAGAAAGTAAGATGGGAAAGTTGTTCAGTGGGATGACTCTGGCTTACAGCATGGCAACCACGAGGGTAGAATGTGTTTCCAACACGCTTGTCCTTGGAATCCTAAAATAGACGTACTTCTTATAAGAAGAGAAGGAGAATCCTGCTCAGTTCGGGTTTCAAGGAAACTGGAGTTTTGTTCCAAGAGTCATTCTGAGCAATACTTTTATTTTACTAGCGTGGAGAGAGGAGAGCGTTTAAGCTGAAGCTACAAAACCGCGGAGGTGTGAATTTGACATCAACTGCTACAACGATCATTAGACGTAAGATTGATCCATGGTCGTCCATTATAGGCTATGAGAGTTCTGGTAGCAAGACGCACTGTCAGAGAACCAAGATATTTGCATGTGGTACTGGAAAATTGGCGAGAGAAACTCGGTCATTATTACAGTCAGGGGGACCCCTCCATGAACTAAGCTTACAGTAAAACACTGGGTAGTCAGTCTTATTATTGATACCCTGGAGAGATTGGGCTAGAGTTTTGGTTGGACGGTGTAGCAGTCAGACATTGGCACGAAACGTAGCTTCTATTAACGTCGCCAAAATGAAGACTGCGCGCTTAGAACTGGTCAGAGATATCCTTATACAAGCACTGGTCTTGATCAGGGCTGGCCATTGCAAAGAATTGTATTCCAACAGGAAGATGACAACGACGATTATACGGGGGCGGGTGAGGAGTGAGGTTGTTGATAAGTAAATGCGATTGACAGGGCAGTGCTGGTGACACGAATGGCGACAAACACGATATTCTATGGACAAGACCATAGCACCTCAGGCTTCAAGTGGAGAAAGACTGGATTCCAGAGCATTGGTTCGAGAGCTAACACAGCATCGGGATCAGTGTCTAGCAAAGTAGGTAGCTGCAGATAGTCACCCAGCAATGAAAGTATGCGTTGGGATATAGCAAAACCAAAGGGATTGAGTATGCCTTGCAGTAGGGTGAAGGGAGTGACTTTATTAACTGTATCCATAAGATCGTGGAAATGTTAAACACGATCATACAGTTTTGAAGATCCACCAGTGTCCGGTGTCAGCTGGACCGTAAAAGTTATTCAAAGTAGGGGACTGGACAACACACACTGGCGACCACACACACTGGAGGGCAGCTAGTTTGCTGAGCTGGACTAACTAGAAAACAATTTTGTTACAATTTGAGGGGACTCGAATACAACATGATGTACGTGGGTGTCAATGCAATCATTTTAGACAAATGAAGCGTGTCTACGGTGTCTCTGTCATTCAGGTAAGTACCAGTTACATTAAGCCACAGTCTCTGGGTCGGTAAACAGCGTTCTTGCACAAAGAGTAAGTTCGAGAGGTCGATTAAATGGAAGGTTATGGCCTACAGCAAAGGAACCACGAGCATGGAATGTGTTTCCAACACGCATGTTTTTGAAACCCTGAATTTGAGGTACTTCGTAATGAGAAGATTATTCTTGCCAAGTTCGATTTTAAGGAAACTTTTGAAGTATTCTAAAAGTCAATCCGAAGAAGAGTTTTAACTCAGTAGCCGAACGAAAGGAGAGTTTACAATCTGAAGCTACAAAACAGCGGTTGTGTGAAACTTGTCGACGTTTAATTACGTCGACAAAGTGTTAAATTTGAGCTTTGGCAACGGTAACAGATATCTTTTGACAAGCACTTGTATGGATCAATGTTCACTGAAGAATTGTGTTCTAACAAGTAGATGGGGGTAGTCGTGATTCGACGGGGGCATGAACGAGGTTGTTGGTAAGCTGATGTATTTGACATGGTAGTGTTGGTGACGCGGAAGGCGACAAACACGATATTCTATAGACAAAGCCCAGGCGCCTCAAGCTGCAAGTGGAGGTATACTAAGCTCAAGAACACTAGTCCAAGAGCTCACATGACACCGGGATCACTGTCTGGCAAGATGGAAAGCTGAAGATAGTCAATTGGCAGTTTGCTTGACATTTGCGATGGGGTGTTGCGAAACAGATTGGTTTGAGTATGCCTTGCAGTAAAGTGAGGGAAGTGAGGGAAGTGACCGGATTTACCGTCATAATGTCCGACATCTGAATTTGCGCTTTATTCGACGAGATTGTGGTTAAAGGAAAGGCTATAAAAATGATGAACTCAGTCTCACAGTTATGAAATTACACCACTGTCTGGAATCAGCTGAACCGTAAAAGTTATTCAAAGTAGGGGACTGGACAACACGCACTGGAGGGCGGCTAATTTGTTGAGTTCAGTTACTTGCAAACAAAATCGTGTCTGTCATCAGGGGCTTCGAGCGTAGCTGGGTGCACTTGGATGTCAACGTAATCATTTCGGGAAAGGTGAGCAGCACGTTTTTAATACTTTTGTTCATTCAGGTAAGTACTAGCTCCATCAGGCCAAAGTCTGTGTCGGCGAATAGCGTACTTGCACAGAATGTAAGATCAAACTGGTTAAAGGGAATGGATTGCAATACTGAGCAACTGGTCTGAGGATATCACAAGCTTTCTGTTATGAGCTTCAAAAAGGAAGGGAGTAGGGTTCAAGTGGATAACTTGTTCAGGACTAATTGCGATACTTAAAGGTTCAGACTATTTCGTCGAAGTTGACTTGGAGCTCGAGGGTTCGCCAGCTGGTTTGTGGGAGTGACCTTTCGCTCTGTGGCAGGATAGTAAGAGTAATATCCAAAGGCTTCTACCTTCAAGCCACAAGCACCGCTGTGCATAGAAATAGCCGGATTAATACGTCGTCAAACTCAAGGCTTGTATCCAAGAATCAGACATTGGTAGAAAAGAGTTTATTACAGACAGGTAGGAAAAGCAAAGTCCGGGAAGATCAGGTGAAAGCCCTGGTTTGGCAACAGAGCAGGAAGGACCGGGAGCGTCTACAGGCAGTGAGAAGGAAAGGGTTGGAATAGTGTACCAACTTACATTGCAGACAAAGTACAAACCATATGTTTAAAGCTGCGCCAGTATCTACGGTAAGCTGCATAGAGTGAGTGGCATGGAAGGTACTCAGAACAGACAACCTGGTTAACGCTTACTTTAAGGACAGACGGCTAACTAGAGGGATCGGGTTGGGCAATGCTGGCGAGAAGAACCATGGTTTTGGGCTATTTAAGGGGGCCAACACATCAAGAAACTTACTCGAAAATTAGGAGAAGCTAAGTTTCTACTGTTGCGCTAGGGAGAAAACGACTTTCTTATAACCGGGTCATAGGTGGTGCGTGGACGGCCGGCAGTCTCTCAGAATACTCAGGTCGATGGGGCAGGTGCTGGGTTACACCGAGCAGCTTCCGGTGTGCACCACCTTTGTATTTTCAACGGAACGAAGCTGAACAAGGAGAGAGAAAAATGCCTGTGAATAAAATAACTAAGGAATTGTTCGGTAGTTGTTTGACAAAATGAGTAAGGCTGGGCCGGATCATTTTCAGGCAAAGAACAACAATGGTATCCTCGAATGTTCGTCCGAGATCTTTATCAACAATCAAGGGCTCTTCATGCTGAGGGGATGTTCCTACTAGCAATATGTAAGTTGCCCCCGAAAAAGTCCATGAAAACGTTGGTACAAATCTTCTTGCCTGTCACCGGGTTTGAGGGTTATGTAAAAATGAAAACCGATGTGCTGGCGGATCGTTTGCCATATATCAGTCAATAAAGTAGAGTTCTTAACAGTAGAACTGCGCACGGCCACTGAGCAATGCTCGTGCATGCTTTGGCCCATGGACAAGAGAAGCTCTAGATAAACTTTCTTTTGAACAGCTTCTTGGACAAAGGAATTATTGTTGACCAAGTCTCTGTGGCGATTGGAGGCTGTTTTTTATGTTGCATTGCCTCAAAGGAAGTTTTTCAAGTAACAATCTATACACCAGGTCATGGCAACAGGTCTTAAATGATATGCCGGCTTTGGTTTTTATTAACGATCATTGTTTTGGTGCACAGTGTCCAGTAGCCATGGCAATAACGTCTTATCTGTTTCTGTTCCTCTTTGTGTCTGACTGAGTAACTGTTCGCCTTTCTGTCCCTGTCTCTGTCACTGTCTGTCTGTCTGTCTGTTTCTGTGTTTTTCTTTATAGGTTTGCTTGTTCTATTCGTAATTTTGGTTCTTCTCTTAGCTGTTGATACTTTTGGGACTCCGCGCGTGATTCCATTTCTTTGTTTGAGACCCACGTTTATCTGGGTTCTTCCGTCATTTAATTGTACACTGTTCCGATCGGTATGTTCCCATTGTGGCCAGTGTGCTTCATGCCAGTTATCGGCAATAAAGTTGGCACATCCCGGGCAAAACGGGTTTGCTCGTCTTCCATGTCTGACTTGGGCAATTTTTAGGTGTGCCAAGGGGTACATTCAAGAAACCCATGATGTTTCAGAGATTGGTCGTCTGAATGAAGTGCCTGAATTGGGGTGTTGACAAGCGAACCATGATGTTTTAGAAACTGGCTGGTCTGGATGAAACTCTTGACTCAGCGCGTCCAAAATGCCATGATGTTTTACAGACTGGTTCATCTGAAAATCGTGATATTATAAAACCGGCTCGTCTGGATGATTTATACTCGGAATGACGAAAGGTCGGCGGTGCACATCTGCTAGTTTCCGGCCCACTTGCACTTCATTTAGCGAACGAATGCTTGTAAGTACTCCATAGCATTCCTTTATATATTTTGGTGAACTAAAAATACTGTTCTTGGTTGTGGTCTCCAGCGCTTTGTTGGCTGAGTCTAGTCTGGTTTTCACGGCTAGCTACTGTTTGTTGAAATGCTTGACTCACTAAAGACATTTACGAGTACTTATTTTTCAGTTTGCCATAGTCTTGTTTCTAATACAGTGAAATTGGACACGCTTCAAACCCTTTATCACATCGAGCTGACGTAATTTCTATGACTTGTGACAAATTATCTTTAACTTGTCACAAGTCCTTGTCTTGGACAAATGAGTCTCACTAAAGCTCTTGGTTCTTTTGAATTACTTTAACTTTGTCTCGTTTGTTGCTGAAATACATCTTCCCCTTCGCCTATCTCGTTGGTGTTAAGTGGCAAAAAGGCCTATCCCTCTTCTGCCACCTATATTACATGTGTCTGCCGCTGAAGCCAGGATGTCCGTCTGTTCTCTCTGTTTCTATCCGTCCGTCTGTTTGTCTGTGTGCCTTTGTTTGTCTGTACGTCTGTCTCCTTCCCAAGGTCTTTCTGCAAGTTGCCTTGCAACTCTTGTTAACTAAATGTAACCTAACAACTTACCTCGCTAACCTGATAAATACTAATTTTTAATTTTAACTTTCGGAAGCACTAACATACCATTCGAGGAAACGGGGAAAGGGAAGGGAAGACCTGGTAGAATAAAGGAATGGAAACAGGGAGAAGAGGGGTTTGGAACCCAAGGGGTAAGGGAGGCGGGAGGTTTTGGATTGGGAGGCCGGTAGGGGGGGGGAATAGATATAGGGAACCCGGGTGTATAGAGGTTGGGAAATGGTGGGGGTGGGGGTGGGGCGGTAACACGGGACAGGATTGGTGGGAACCGGGTGTGGAAGTTATAGGGGTGGAGAGGGGACGGTAACACGGGACAGATTGGAAAGGAACCAGGGTAAAGTGGAGGATATGGAAAGGGTGGCAAGGAGAGTGGGAGGTATGAGCAGGCCTACTAACTTTTCAAGTGCCAACTAGGTAACTAACTAATTAACAATCCAATTTACAAGACTACTCGTTTATTTGTTGCTAATTACTAATCACTGTTAGAACAGCTAACCAACTAATCCATCAGCTAAGAAGTTAACGTAGACTAACACTCAGTCTCTAGGACTGAGCATAAAACTCGTCCGGTCACTAGGACCATGATAAGCTTTAGAGTCCTTCGGACTTGTAGGGCTAGGACTACATGTAAGGTTAGGTTTGATAAGGTGTGCCGGTTAATGCCGCGCAATTCACCTTCAGGTGGGAATTTTATTCCCGCCGCCCCGAGATGGTATGGTCGGCAGCGAGCAGAGCTGCAACGCTTTGCTTGGTGGGTTCAACTCCCGCCCATCTCTGAAGGTTGTAACAATGTCGTAAGAAAACGTTTACGTGAGAGAAAAGTTTTAAGCTTTTATTGACTTTTGGTGTTTGGTTTATTTATAGATACTCGGCGCATTTACGCGCTCGTGGTTTACAGTCCGAGAAAGAATGGGCTCAAACACATTTTGTACAAAATCTAAAAATTGAGCCAAAAATAGGCTCATTTCTTGCATAATTGGTGTGATTTTTAAGTTTTCTTTCTGGAAATGCGTTTTCGTATGAGGGTATTTAAATATGCCGGCCATTTTTTGCCGACCTGATGCTACAATAGGCCAAACTTCGTTTAAAATTAAGTTCAGGTATCGATGAAGCTAGATGATGACTTCTGCTATGTGAATATTATGGATTTAGTGGAGCACTCACAGAGTCAGTCTGATAACGAGGTGGACTCTGGTTTTGAAGAAGACGGAGGAATAAAAGGTAGACGAAGAAAAAAAAAGCAGCCTCTCGGCCAGTTGTTGTTGTATCTATTGTACACTTAGCATAGTAAAAAACTATAAACTGTAGTCTTGATCCTTACGGGGAACTTGGGTCAGTAGATAGCTAGATACTTTTTTCTTACCTTTATCTGGAACCCAGGTTACTCGTAAAGTCTTGAGATATTAGTAGTTGCTCTAAAAATTATGGGGGCTGGGTTTTGTCGATGTCGGCTCTAAATCAAGTTTATTGACATAAAATCGTTGTTTCTAGACTTTATATAAGGCTGGATCGAATGAAGGCGGCTATGAGGCTTAACTCACAAGAGGTTTGTTCATATATGCACAACTTATTTACGCGTATAAATCACGCTAGAGAGAACCGTTGGGGGGGGGGGGGGGGGGGGGGGGGGGG
>JAOBRG010210983.1:0-17329 GCA_027574985.1 Umimayanthus nakama | reverse complement strand
AAATGTTGCACTAAAAAACATCCATCCCCGCCCCCCCCCCCCCCCCCACAGAAGTTGAATGGTTGACCCCTAAGGCCCTTTACATTGATTGGACCCCAGTACTCACCTTTGACTTCAAATGTTCTGCAGAAAGTAGGCAGGAAACGTCAGCACCGCACTCATGCAGAAGTGTCACAGTTGCGAAATCCTCCATATCCATGGCAACAACGATTGGTGAACTCTTACAGCCAGGTAAGCCATCAACTTTCGCATTGTTGTTGATCAGTGCCTCTATCAGATCTGTACGAGTGGCCAGTGGTGACCCAGCCACCTCCTCCAGGGGAACATCGCTTGCATCACAGCCAACGGCCAGACCTTCATAACATAGCTCATCGCTAGTGCTGCCAAGGAATAGAACTTTCAGTTTCTTCCACTCCTTCTTCTTAACAACTTCTGTTACAGCTCTTTGGATTATCGGTTTGGGTATTGCTGAAGTGATACGAGATGTGCCTTCTAAAGAAACAAACAAACGTTTGGTTAAAGAATAATACAAGAACTGGCCCGAGAGTTCTGCAACTTGTGGACAAAATCAGTTAAAAGATTATTTTTTATCTTGTTGTTTTAACTGAATTCCTTGGCTTAATGGTTGGGGTAATGCAAATGTGTCTTCTAAAGAAAAAAAACTAAAACGGAATAATCCATGCAAAAAATGTTCCTCAGTTCTTCCGTAAAACGTGCTAAAAGTCAGTCAAGACGAATGGCAAGGAAATCTGTCGTTTAATAATTTTCACAGTTACAATGATGACGCTTTGTTACTTGATGGTTAGGTTCATGTGTTTTGCCAAATAGTCCAATTTCCTTTAGGCAACTCTAAAATCCTATGAGCGGAAGAAAAAATAACTGGGGAAGAAGCAAAAAAAATAATAACTGGAGAAGAAGCAGACTCTGTGAGTGCAAGCCATCTTAAATAACTCCTTTTAATGTTGTACACGGTATGCAGATAGGCTTTTAAATGGTTTCCTTCGCCATTTTAGATGTGGGGCAGTTGCTGCAAAAATTACAGCAAATGTATGGGATGTTGATAAAAATTCAACCCCGATTTTCACAAAAAAAAGTTTAAGCAATGGTCTAAGTAAGAACTAGAGGCCAACGGAAAAGAATGCAAAAAGGTGCTGATTGCAATGTTTTTAAAAGCGTTCACCCCATTGTCTTAAACATGAAAACCTACTATATAACTACAACAGTTACTACATTTATTTTAACTTTAGTCTACTATTTTTTTCTATTATTGTGAAATTTATTCCGGTTTTTAAAACAACAAAAACTCCATGCGGAGAACGTAGAAAACTCGAACCGTTTGTTGGTTATTGTTTCGAAGTCTCCAGAATAGATAAAACCTTGTAGCACTAAAAAACGTCACTTTAAAGCAAACCGGCAGGTTTTTTTCCTTCTCAAAAACGGTTAGTGTAAAGGTTGATGTATTCTCAGTATAAAAATCTAAACGTAGTAATGTAGGGAAAGCAAACTGCCGCAGAACAATAGAAGGTTCTCTAGTGTTAAAATGGATGGTTACTTAAATGGTATTGCTATGAAAATTATATAATCAAAATAGAAAGAATAGGTTAAGGCTTAAACGTTCGTTATTAAAATTTCAAACACCACAAAAATCCTTCACCTAAAAACTTTACGAATTGTAAAGAGGTTTTATGAACTAATTACGAAAGTTGTAGCCCTAACTCTTCTGTTTGTCTTGAAAACACAATTTCCATATCGTTATTATGCTTAAGAAACATTTTCGTCAAAACCCGATGAATAGCTGCGAATTTACACGGGTTGCGAAAGTTGAAGAATTTCCCCCATACTTGCCCCGACTGCCCAACAGAAACTCTGCAACGGTTGATACTTAAATATATTAACAGTGATCGCGTGAACGCAAATATGGAGCATTTTTACGTAAAGTGCTTTCTTAAAAATCCATTTTCGAATTTGTGATGCGTCCCTGGAATGCAAATATACAAACATACTCTCAAATATCCAGTTTTATGCGACCCTTTTAAAACTTATGGTGACTCCAAACCATGAGTCCCCGGACTCAAAGTAAAAAATATGTAGCGCATTCCCTGAACCAAGAATTCAGTATCCATTTATTTTCCATTAATTTACATTGTGATATTTTACATTCTACCTATTAACATCTAAATGGCGAGGACGTCTACTAGGAAGCCTGTGGCTTATTTTTCAAAAAATCAGACACCCTCGAGCAACCAAGCATCCTTTTAGTTGTTATTTAGTTTATTCAACTTACAAAAATGACAGTAACATACTCTTTTTTTAAAACAAACAAGGAAGATTGGGATTTAGGATTCTTGGACTTTAAACACGTTAGACAAACAGCAAAACAGCTTTATCAAACATAATTAGAAAGGTTAAAATCCTTAAAACTAATACGGAGCCAGTCATTAAAAAGCAGATTCTCTCGCGAGCCACACAGCTTTTCTCAAAGTAAAAGACGCTCTTTAGCACCAGAGAACAATCAATCGTAGGCGCTTACAAAAAACTCTTATTTTCCAATCATTTCCAACTAATATTTGAGTAGTCCACAACCAGTCAGCATTGATCCAGAAAGCACTAAAGTAAACCAACAGTAGATTTTTTCACAACGAGAGTCGAAAATACATTCTTTTACAAAATCGTCGATTTGTGTGAGCGAGATGAGCGCAATTGGTAAAATCTCTACTGTAAACTAATTGCCAACCGGAAAGACCTGGGTTCAATCCCTTGCCCGGCCAACGGTTGATCTTTGGGCAAAACTTCCATTGCAACACTGTCCATGGACAGGGACGTTAAGTAACTGGTCTTCTAGCGAAGGGGAAGGGTATTTCCTATCTTGTGGACTGTCAACTGAGAGAACAACGTAACGTCTCAGACAAAAATCTTTGTGAACCATAATAAGTCCACTTATAGCAATTAAGCGGAAAATTGAAAATCAAAGAAAAACATTCCACTGTTGACCAGAAAATACAAGGTTTCAGTGCATGTATGCCAACGCTCATACTACCCAACACAGCAAACAGACTTTGGCTGAAATACAGTCGCAAGCAGAATATTAAAGACTTTCTTAGCAAAAACGATTGCGCTTGAAACAAGAGCAAAATCGTTGATCCGAAGTGTTTTCTATAACAAAAACAATCATTAAAGTAACTCCCACCATACATGTATCAACAGCTGGTAACATTACCTTTCAAATAAAGCCCTACGGTTAAGATCTGCATCAACGTATCAAACTTCTCATCGTCGCTCTCTGCAAGCTCCATTGCTGTTGCAAATGACCTCATAGCTTCTCGATGTTGAAACTGGGATGTAAGACTTGATCCCAGTCGATAATGTGCCTTTCAAAAAATATAAAGCAAGTATTATGTACATGTAACAACAACTTCTTTGAAACAGCAGCAGCAAAATCTTAAGGTGACCAAAATATCACTACACAAACTTCGCTTTAGTTTTACCGGATAACAAAGTAATACACACCATTACGGATTAACATTAAATTAAAGACGTGAATATTTGGAGTAAGAATTGTCGACAAAGGAGGATCTCGTACATCATTAATGTGTTTATGTTTAAATCGAGTGAACATTTTACTAAAATAAGTAGGAGCAAATTTTTACTTCACATCATACATTTTAAATAAATTGAGCCGCTGAACAGAAGTAATGTAACTGGTAATGTAACCGTTCTGGTATGCTGATTTCCTGCTGCTGCGAAAGCTGACTTTTTTTCAAGGATATCTGTATTTTATTAAGGCCCGTTCACACGCTCGATATTTACCGCGATTTTAGGTGCGATTTTCTCGGCGATTTCGATTGCGAAAAAAATTCGCACTTGTGAACAGCCGGCGATTTTACTGCAATTTTCCAAATTCACATCGATGCGTTATCACACATGTTTTGAACATGTTCAAACTTCACTGCGATTTTGGTGCGATTTTCTTCACCAAAAAATCGCCGTAAATATCGCGCGTGTGAACTGGCCTTTAAGGACCTCACCAAGAACTGGTAGTGCAGGTATTTGTCTGAAGTCTTTCCAAATGTTTTCAGGCGGTTTTAAAAACTGTAGGTGTTTGGGACTCGGCTTTTTAGGGCATGCTTACAAAAAGGATCAAGATTTGGGTACCTCTTCTTGGTTGTGTAGTTGTTATGATGCGATGAATAGCAGGTGCAAATTTGACACGAAATTTTCAAGCATTTTTTTATTGGCCTGCGTTTGGAGAGAAAGGAAGAGTACCTAGTGCAAAGGAGATTATTTTGGAGGAGGGAGTAGGGAGGGGTACATGTTCTTTTTCAATTCCTTGTACCTTGGACCACTTTGGTCGCAGCTTTACACATTTGCTGGCATCTTCAAAAGCTTTGGAAAACGCTTTAAGTTTAATATAAACCAGTGATCGGTTGCAGAGGAGCTGTGAATAAAGATCCTTCTCATTAAACGGTGTGTAGTCAATAGCCAAGGTGTAACAGTCAACCAAGAGGCTGAATTGCTGCTCTTTAAACAACTGTTTACCCCGCTTCTTCCACCTCCTGGCTTCAACCTAAAACAAAGGTAGATACGGAGAGGTCATAAATAGCTAGGCAGAGAGAGAGAAAAAAAACAACTAAAAGTTTAGCTTCAATCCACAAGTCTAACTTACAAGAATTGGTTTGAAGATACTGAGTCAGGTTGAATTATGCATGATCCAGTTCACATCAGGATTTTATCCCTTACTGGTCATGGCAAAACTCCAGGACTTTTCCAGGTATTCTTAAGGTCTGTAGAGTTTTTCCAAGGCCAAGGAACATATAAAAATTCGAGAAATGTACATGATCATTGTATATCCCCCTCTCAAACGCAGAAACACACAGTTTCCTCCTTACGATGGCCCACAAGTGCCACGGCAAAAAAGAAAAGCTCACGGCAAAAAAGAAAAGCTCGCGGCAAAAAAAAAAGCTCGCGGCAAAAAAAGAAAAGCTCGCAGCAAAAAAGAAAAGCTCGCGGCAAAAAAGAAAAGCTCACGGCAAAAAAAAAAAGCTCGCGGCAAAAAAGAAAAGCTCGCGGCAAAAAAGAAAAGCTCACGGCAAAAAAGAAAAACTCGCGGCGGAAGTAAAGGTCATATGAGTTTCCCAGTTTTCTTTGCGGGCCTAAACGTACAAACCAAGATGGTGGATATGGATGTCAGTGATGTCGACGCAAGTTTAGAGGAATTGATAACGTTCTATTTCCAGAAAGCATTTCAGTACAAAGAGATTTGCATGATTCTTGGGAAGTGCCACGACCACAGACCTTCCAACCTCTGAAACTCCCAAACCTTGAGGTTTGGAAAATGAATAGGAAAAAACCTTGAGATCTACACAGAAACTCCAAAACGAAGAAAACACAACAATAACAGTGCTAACAATGTTCAAACTACTTGGTTTTGTTCATCACTGTATGCTTTGGTTGTCTTCTTTTGAGTTTGGAAGTAGTTTTCATCACTGCTTTCTTCCGCCATCAGGCTGGAGTTGATTAATCAAAGTGCTGCTTAAGAAACCGAGCTGCCACAAATACGACTGCCAAGCAGACACAAAAGAGAATATAGGCTTGAATTCGGACTGAATCACTTCTCAATCGTAACCGTGACAACCGAAACCGTGAGTCTCACCATTTAGTTCTTGTAATCTCCAAAAACATTGGCAAAAAGGAAAAATTGCTCACTTTAAACTCATGGCAGCCAATTTGAATTCTGGATTTACCCTGTTTGCACATATTTGGGAAATCTTAATATAAATAAATAACACTTGACAGGATGGATTGGCAATTCACAGTTATTTTATGATAATATAAAATAAAGTATGCACATTAATCCTCAGATGACTAAGCTATTTACCTTATGAAAAATAAAATACGGGTCCCTGTCAGGAGCGTTTCAGTGGTATTTTCCACATACTGTATAGTAACACCTGCAATCAACTGTAGAGAATGCCACACAGCACGATACTGTTAATAAACCCTTCAGGCAATCAGGGCCAATTCATTTAATTTCTTCTTTTAAACGACTCAATGTCGTATTCAGCACCTCTTCTCTTGAGTCCGTAGCTCTTGATTTGCCTTTTCAGTGTTCTTAAATCTCTTTATAAATAATGAAATCCTCTCTGGAAAAAGAATGTTATCAAACTTGCATCGACATCACTGACATCCTTATCCACCAATTTGGTTTGTACGTTTATGTCCGCAAAGAAAACCGGGAAACTCATATGACCTTTACTTCCGCCGTGAGTTTTACTTCCGCCGCGAGTTTTTAACTTCTGCCACGAGCTTTTCTTTTTTTGCCGTGAGCTTTTCTTTTTTGCCCTGAGCTTTTCTTTTTTACCGTGGCACTTGTGGGCCACCGTACCTCCTGCAATTCCTTCACTCTGGTGTTCTCTAACAATAGGATACTGTAGAAAGCTTTTCTAATATTATGCAAAGTAACAATAAAAATTACCTTGAACACAAAATTGTACCTAGATAGTATCCCATAGAAACTAACTTTTGTACAATTTTACCAGGTGGACTGCTAACTCAAAATTCATGTATTTTTCTAGGTTCCCTTGAAAAAAACTTCCGTTTTTGAAGGAGTCCGAGGCCTTGGAAAAAAAACCCTAAAACATCAAGGATTTCCAGGTTTTCCAGGTGGGGTGCAAACCCTGTCAGATACTAAATCTTCAATTTAGTTAACTTGTTGACTGAAGTACTTAATTTTATGATAAAATAGGTAACTACCTGTGATTTGGCACGCTTTACATCAAAGCATTCCCGTCCTGATTTGAGGGCTTTCTTATAATCTTCCAGTTTGAAATGGCAAGTAGCAAGGTAGCTGTGAACCTGAAAGCGCAAATCTGTCATGGATTTTGAAGAGAGCTCAATTGCAAGGCAAAACAATTTAATTGCCCTCTTATAGTTTTCTGCAGCAAAGGCTTCAATTGCTAGTCCTTTCCATCGATGGCAATAAGTCTGTTAAAAAAGACACATTCAGATGTTTAGTTTACATATCAATTGTTCTTACAATGTGTCTAATTCTTTTGAAATGAAATTTGAACAAACCACCTTTAACATTTGTATGAGCATTAAAATACTTTGCTGGTGAAAAATTACTGCAGTAAAAATTTTCCTTATTACAAGAAAAACGAAAAAAAAAATGCCAAAAGTAACATCTCTGTGGGTTTTCCCAAAAGGCTCTCTTCATAATTATAATTTTCATGTCCCCTCCCCACTCCTCTCCCTGACATAACATAAAGTTAGTAATTAAAGAAGTTCTTGGATGCCAAACTTTGCAAATTAGCGAGTTGGTAAAAATTGTTTAATTTGGGGGTAATGTTCGATACACCAAATGACAATGAGCCCTGAGTTGCATCACAAAGAACCCAACAATGTACTGTCACCATGAAACAATGATCGATGGCACCTCACTTGATTTATCAAGCATCACCCTAATTTACATGTAGTGTTCATTAAAAGCTTGAAAATTTGGGAGCATTTCTAAACTTAAGGTCGCTTTAGTAATCTTTTGCAGGAAAAATCACTAAATTTTTAGTAGTAGTCACTAAAACAGTAACCCTAATAGTATGTACCTTGAATTGGCCAAGCTGTTGAAGAAATAAACAAATGCATACTGTATGTACATGTTTTTTTTTAAAACAACTCATGTCACAGTCATAATGATCAAAATCAATATTTAGTTAACATTAAATTTATAATAATTATGTACATGCCTTCAAAATGTCGTAGCAATCAAGCTTCCTGCTGGATTTAATATCCCTTCTTGCTTGACCAATTTTATCAATCATAAAGTTTGCTGCGCCCCTTTCCGCAAACAGCCAAGCCTTTAGATCATGTTTGCGGCCACAGAACTTGAGGCCAAAGGTGAAACAATGTACAGCAGTCTGATACTCCTCACTGCTAGAACTCTCTTCACCTCTCTTTATCCACTTCACTGCCTCAGCCTTAAAATGCAAAACAAAGCACTGTATTCTTGCCAAGTTTGCTGATTCATACTAGCTGATGTTTAAGCCTTGAAGATTAAAACTCAACTTCAGTTATACAGCGGCAGATCCAGGCCCCCCCCCCCCTTTTTGGATTTTTTTTCTTTTATTTTTTTACAAAAGTGATTTTTGCAGCAATGAAAGTATTAAACAAGTACAAAATTCATCTCAACTTGCTGGTAATGGCTGTTTTAGAGACTCAAATTTTCAATATTTCTGGGCCCCCCTAGAAAGCTTCTACTTTCGGCGCTCACTGATGCCCCTCCATTTTGAAAACCCTGGATCCACTCCTGTTATGGGAAATCAATGATTGATTTGAGACCTTATCAATAAGTAGAATTTCAGGTGAAGTTAAGGCCCTTTAAAGTGCTTAAATTTTTAAAGGGCAAGATACAGGTTAAAATACATGTAACCTTCAAATGCTCAGGGATGGAAGCATTGATGGAATCAAACATAAAACAATCAGTACCAGTGCGCAACGTTAATTAGATAACATTATCACTTGAACAAGAAACTAATTGTAGCTTTTTGTCTAATTTCTTCATTTTCACTCTATTTTTTATTATACTTCTATCTGAAACACAATCATACTTTCAAAGAATTTCAAAGAATTTGCGAAGATGGTGGACATGTTGTGAAATGACCGTTGCCAAAGCAACAGTTTTTATTTAAACTTGATTGTTGTTATGAAAAGTATTCTGCTAACCAATAGCTGCTTACATGCCAAAAATTGGTCTGTCATGCACAACCAGTTGGTAAATCATGGGGGTTGGGACCAAATGACCCCCCTTCCCCCCTCCTTGGCTCTGGGTTAATTTGTTACGAAAAGTAGTAGCTTGGTCATCCACGGGTAAACACATGGTACAGCATATGGCTTTAGAAGACTTTAAATGGTTCTCTAGCAAGAGCTGTTTAATAAAAAAAGGGCATGTGGCTATGGCTGATAGAGGTGTGGTAGGATATTGTTGCCAGGTGTCTTAATTAGGTGAAGCCGAAGGATAATGATGCCAATGATGTAAAAAAAACACCTGTACCCACCTCTCTTTCACAACCTGAAATCTGGGTGTGTACATTCAGATCAATTGCATATCTCATATCCTGGCAAGCATCTCTCTTCTTTCCCATTTCCCAGAAGCAATGTGCTCTGTGTTTAAAGAGTTTAGCAGCTATCACTGGCATGGTCAGTGGGGCCTGCTGAATCCCCAGGTTGAGGTAGAACAGTGCCTGTTGATAGTCCTCATGCTTCATCGCAAGCACACCCATCTCACCACTCTCCACTGCTGCAGCAGCAGCAGCCATGATAGAACCAGCATTCATCTGCATGCAAACATCAAAATAACAATACTATGATTGCTGGGTGTTATTCTGAAGTGTGCAGTCGTATATATTGATCAGACGTCAGAGATAAAAAACTCAGTGGCCATGCTCCCTTTTGAGTCATTTTTAAACAGAAACAAAAAATGGCAATGCACATGGTCATTGAGTTACTAAAGCAAGTTAAATTAATGTTTGTCTAGTGCTTAACATAATTATGTACCGGTTGTACATGTACATTAAATGCATATTTATCTTTAGTAAATACCACACGTACATGTTAGACTTTGAATTTTTGGTAACTGACTGGTTCTCTTCTCATGCCATAAATCCTTTATCCAGTAATCAATATTATTTTATCCAAATACAGAAACTGACAGGTTTATCTTGATAGAAGATTAACCCTCAGAATGGCTGAAACTCTAGCCATTAGAAAATAAAAATCGAGATACCTAAATTGCCTGGAGTTTGGTTTTTAATAAAATAAACATTATTCCACTCAGGCTTGTTCAATTGGGTATGAACTTATGATCATAGCAACTTGAAGCTCTGTACCTTGACCTCTACCAGTACTTAAAAGCACATGTCCAATGCAAGAATAGGAATAATTATTGTAGTTTAATGTTTTTAGGGCATTTTTTACTGACCAGAAATACAATGCAAACCAAATCAAAAGATTCAGTATGCACCATTCTTTTCTTGATTTCTTGCAGCTAAACTGGCAGCGAATTTGGGATTGCTTTTTTTTTCTTTCAGAATGACTCGCCCATAGTAAGCACAGTATAGCAGAAAAGAACAAAAGATTTCTGTTTTCCCAAGCAACATAAACTCCAGACAGATTTTAAGTATAAAGATTGGCTGTCGTGAGTAAAACAAATTTTCATACAATTAGTTGTATACACTGGAGCTTAGATGAGAATCAGTTGTGGCAAGGACCCGGGACCCCACTCAGATATTTTAATAATGGGGTAGGGAGGGGGAGGGGGGGAGGGTGTCAACAGAGGTTACATGTAATATTTCATACTAAAAAAAACAACTTTAATATTTGTCTAACCAAAAAAAACACCAGCAGTAAAATTGCACTTATCTTATTGATGACTTCAGTTGATGAAAAGTACAATCCAAAAAAATCACCATTTTTTTGGGAACCCAAAAAATCCTTGTGTCTTTCATAGACCCAAAAAACTCTGAAAAATTCACGCCAAATAAAAATATCTTAACCACCCTCTCCTCCCCCGTGCCAGTAAAATATGTGTGTGGGGCCCCTGTGAAAAAAAATGAATGAAAAAAGCATTTTCAAAACTTATGAGAAGAGTTGGCTCTGGGCAAATTTGTTTGTGATGTTTTCAAACAATTCAATCACTACAGTGGACCTTCCTCTAACAGTTAAACTCAATGAAATGAGAACTTTATTCAGTTCAACTGAGGCAGGTCAATGAGGTGATCAAAATATTTTAAAACATTACAAACAATTTAACCAGAGTCAACTCTTCTGATTAGTTTTAAACATTACTATGCATGGTTACAACCACAGTATTTTAAAGTGTATATATCTTTTGTGGGGTTTTTCAAATTTAGAATTTACTCATCGTTCTGATATACAGAGCAAAAAAAATGTTGATTTGGATTTTTCTTCGTGGCGCAATTAGCGTTCAAACAGGTGAAATGTTACTTCCAGTCTCAAAATGACAGCGCAAAAAGAAGAATGGGCCCAAGTTGGGCTGTGACGTCACAACCACCACTCATACTTTGAGTCTGCAATCACTGGAGGAAGATCTGACATTCTTTACATCTGTTGTTTATAATACAAAAAGTCAGAAAACACAAAACAAGATATTTCTCCAGCAATTAAAGACTTAAAGTATGAACTCTGCTTGTGACGTCACATTATCCAACCTTGGCCCATTCTTCCTTTTGCGCAGTCATTTTGAATCCGGAAGTAAAATTTCGCTTGTTTGAACGCTAATTGCACCACTAAGAAAAATCCAGATCAAAAAAAATCCTGCTAAGTTTATCAGAGCGTTAAGCAGATTCTAAATATGAGAAAACCCCACAAGTGATATATACACTTCAAGCATTTTTCCTGGGGTTTCATTTGATGTTTTCTTTATTTCTGAGAGGAAAAATTGTGAAAACTGCACAGCTTCTTTTCATAAAGACAAAGAGCTAAGTATGCGGCAGATGCAAGTTTTACCACAGGATGCAGTTCCGCATCACTGCACCACACCTGTCAGATGACAGATGCAGAGTGTGAGGTTTATATATGTACAGAGGGGGGCTTTTTTAGAGAAGGATGTTTCTGGCAATTCTGACAAATTTTAATTCAATAATCCAACAAAATCCTTTACTTTCTCGTTGGGATTTTCCCAAACAAACTTAAAGCTGACTAACAGCAGCTGTCAATCGGCAGCGTAGTTTAACTTTGAGCGCGGGTTACCTGTGTCACCGTCTAAGTAACTGACTTCTGACACGCTGCCTGCGCCGCAGCCGAGTGAATCGAATGAATGAAAAATAATTCCGTTTTGACTTGTATGTGCAGTACTTTCCGCGTTTCAGATTATACGACCATATCTTTCAGACTAGAATTATCACGGAAGAGTTTTGAAAGTAAAACTGCGCGAAAGCAAACAGTCTTCACCGTTTACGTGTAAAACGATGTTGGTTTCACTCGCCACCAAATCTCAAAAGTAATGTTTTTTTTACTTCCAAAGATCCGAATTTTGTATATCATTATAAATTGACTAAACATTAATCTGCAGTAATCGACTGATACCTTCTCCTGTTTAGTCTCTCACTCTCTGGAGCATTAGGACAATGTGAATGTGACAACCAATCGACCTCGACCGCCGTTGATTTCGGCATCCTCGTTCATCTACATGTTTTGTATCATCTACGGTCTTCTATGAATTCAAACACAAAACAAAGTTTTTCTCTAACAGTGTTTGAAGTAATCCTTCAACGCTGAGCTTGATGTATAAAATTTAACAAAGAAAAAACCTCACCTCAGATACATGCACATCACCAAAGTTTGCCCACTCAAACCAAAATATTCTCACGTGTTTTACTTCAAGTGCGTAGGACTGGGGACCAATGGTCCGCGGGAAACGAAATCCCTGACCCGCCGGAATGTGGGGAATAACGGAGCAAAGACGTGGAATGAAAATCCCTTTGTACGTTGGAGCCAGAGAATTTAAAATCATTTTTGCAAACAGATGATCGGCGCAAGAGCCGCGCCGGGAATGATAGTAAGGTATATGAATTGATGAAATAACAGGAGAGAAGGGACGGTATTTCAGTCTAGCTTGTGCTGACCCGCTTGTGCATGTTAACGGCTGTTGTTAGGGGCGTAGCCAGAGGGGGAGGGGGCTTGTTCTACCTCAATATAACACTCACTGGTTCGTCCCAGTATGTCTACTAGTAATGAAAATTTCTCCCCCCATTCCAACCCTGAAGTAAAAATCCTGGCTATGCTTGAAGAACGTGCATCGCTTGAACAGAAGTGGCATTCGTTGTGTAACCATTGTCCCGTTGTTGAATTTTCTTGTCATTCTTCAGTGTCAAATTTGCATTTTTTGTGCAAAGAAAATAAAGTGGAAACGATTGCAGCAAACTGTTTGGATATCGACCCATTTTATGAAGCCCATTTTATAAGGTACCATATATTTAACGGATGAATTTAAAGGATGTTCAAACCTTAAACATCGTCTAACTGTTGTTCTCAACACCTGTCAACAAAGGTTAAACATCGGTTAACTAAGGTTTGCTAGCCCAAGGGCTTTGATACTTTTCATAATACTTCTTGTATTGTGGGAGAAAGACTGCGACTCTTTTGAAGCGGTCTGCACCTCAACGAAACGAATTCAGATGGAACAGGGATAAAACATACCTATTTCACAAGGTTGACACTTCACTCACAGTGAAAATAACGTAACGGGGACTTTCGGGAGATTTAGCTCCGTGACTAAGCAAGAGGTACCTTGCTTTCCTCCGGGATCTTTTTAACATCATCAAGGAACTTGGTATTCATTGGTGTTCTCACAGCCAGAATTCAAAGTACTAAAAGGAGAATTGTAATAGCCAGTAGTATTTCGACAGCTCAGTTTGTCCTACGAAGCTAAACAAATAGAGGAAACTCTAATTGGAATTACTTTCCTCGCCCTTTGAACCTCTCAGGACCTAGAGGTCAAAGGCTTCAGTGTTCTACAAACAGGTGCATAACATCTATTCAACTAGTTTTCTGTTTCATCGTTGTTTCGAAATTAACTGAAGTCTGCCTTTTTCCGAAAAATGTTCCATAACAATACTTATGGTCACGTCTATTGTCCCTCGTGTTTTTGGTTTTGTCTCTCTTTTCTTTTTATCTCTGTGTGGTTTAGCTAAACAAAGCAATCATTTCACTTTTGAGGGAAGGTCATATCGTCGCCGGTTCAATGGTTTCAATTTGACCGGTCGAAATGCTACACGAGTTTTATCTCGCCAAAATACATCTCTTGCAACTTTAACAAAGATCAGGCCCTTATCTTCATTTGGTACAGGTTCTAACCTTATCTCTGATTACTAATAAATGCTTAAAAAGTTGTACCAGTTAAAAGCGTGCACTGTTTTTGTCCCAGAGGTCCCATTCAAGCATTCAGACTTGGCGGGGAGTTCCGAAGGATTTTTTGGGTCCGAATTGTGGTTTGAAGGGATTTTTTTAGTCTTTGATTGCCAAAAAGGCCCGGATTTCTCGGTATTGTTATCTGGAGTAGCCCTTAGCATAAATGATTTTGACTGAAGTGATCTCATGCGAAAGTTTGTCGTCCTCTTCAAGGTGTGGGTGCAAAGATGCTATCATTATTCATGATCTGACGAAAGAAAAAGTTGGTAGACTACGATGTAACCGAAAACCAAACATTTCTTGGATATACTTCTACAAAAATACCTTCTTAGGGATTTTTTGGGGTATACCAAAAAGTAGGGATTTTTTTTATTAAACTGGCTTTTAAGGCAGGGCTTTTGGGGGATATAAAATATGAACTTCATTCTGCCCCCTCCCCCCTCTCTCGCCCGTCTTAAAATAGTTGAGTGAGACTCCCCTGGGGTTTGACCGTTTCGTATAGTGGCGCAGTAATGCCAGACTTCAGTCGCTTTTTGAGATACTATAGTTACTAAGAACTTGCAACTTTATCAGGCGATTTTCGGGTGACTGATGCAAAATGCGAATTATCATTTTTTTGAAAGTTTAAAATTATAATTAATACAAGAAAAAAGACTTGGAGCAACTGTCACTTCACAATATGGTAAAAATCTTTCAACTGTAAGGAGAACGGTTTGACATACAACTTTTCACAACCGTTTTTGTAAAACAACGCGTCAATCTTTAGTTTAAAAAAGAGTCCCTTTTCAACGTTAGTGGGACATTTGTATCCCAACTCTTTCGTCCTTCCACTGTTCCGACTCTCCTTACATGGGCGATGTCAAGGCGACGTCCGACGGACTGCACGCCCGTACATAACAACTTATTTGTCCGAAATTTGTGTTTTCTCAAAAACTACAAACTCGCAGCTTTCAAGGGCGCGGGTGCAGGGAATTCGCGCCATCCACGCTCAACTTGGCCTATGGTTGGGTTCGCTGTCTCCAAATATTCTTCGTGATTCCTTCGCAAGATGAGCGTTTACTGGTTCATAAAGTCGTACTCTCTGACCATCCTCAAAGTCACTGACAGTGTTTCCTTGCTCTTGTCCCACTGGGCTTTCCCATTCTTGCTGTCTACCGGGTGGGGTAGGTGAAGGCCAAGTTTACTACCAAATACAGCATAAAATATTAGCGAGTTCTACATAAGCTCTATTTGCACGGCAAAAACTAACTCGGGGTTCAACCCGTGTCAAAAACTAACCCGGATCGTGTTTACACGACACTTTTCTAAACTAACTCGAGTCGAACGCGGGTTAGCAGTGATTACCAGACAAACTAACCTGGGTCGAACCTGGGTTAGCAATGTTTACACGACAAACTAACCCCGGGGTCGAACCTGGGTTAGCATTGTTTATATGACAGGTAGTCAAAAACTATATGTAGAACTCTATATGGCTGCATGTACTTACGGACCTGAAATTGATCAAACACAGCATGCAATACCAGTCAGCCATATTTCATATAACAACATAATTGATAATTCTGTTGTTTTGTCTCTACAAATCTTATTTTACGCTCTCAGTAGTCAGACTGAAACCGGAACGATGTACTGTACAGTGTATTATGCAAGGATCAGTTAGAGCATAATCTGCAACTCATCTTTTCTCGTGTCCATGTAATGTACAGTGTGAGGGTAGGCCATTCTGGCAGCCTGAGGATTTTTTGTGCGACCATGTGTGGTCGTCTGTGTGAACGTGTGCGACCGTGTCCGACCGTGTGCGACCATGTTCAGCTACCAGAGTGCCCTACCGTGTTTAGTGTCGATTGCGACTCTATTGTACAACTAAAATCTATGTTGAGAGACAGAATAAATCCACTTACTATTTGGGTGTTCTGCAATCAAGAAAGACATCTGTAACATCCAGATTAACTTCACAGTACTCCGTACCAGGTAACTTTATTTTTATCTGTGAACAAAAATTGTTAGTGATGTCAAACATCAGAAAGTTGGTGACTCCCAGCAAAGTCAGGACACATCAATTGACAAAATTGGGGTACACAGAAGGAATCCCACAGCGGTCAGACACTGATGTGCACAGCGCTGTAACATCAAAACGAGCACAGTGAAAACGAGCAAAACGTTGTGGCAGCAGTGGTAGTGACTGACAGTGCTTAGATAATGTTGTGCACATTGGTGTTACAGCGATTGGCAACTGGCAGTGATAGGCCAATGCTGTCAGTTGCCACTTATTTCACAGTGGTGTACACATAGCTGCCACACTAATGTGAACATTGCTGTCACAGCACTGCCAGTTGCTACCATTACTACACTAGTGTGCACAGTAATAATGTTACAGTGTTATTATTGTCATCAATGTTGAACCATTGTCAATTTACACTGTCTAGTGACACACTGTTATTGCTGTCATCACTGTCACAGTTGAGTATTTCAGAGCCACTGCTGTCACAGCACAGTAAGCACATCGCTGACACATCACTGTCACTACCATGAACGTTACACTGCTGTGACCTAAGTGAGGACTGTGTGTGTCAGCAGTGTGACAGTATTGTAAATATCAGCCACTGAACCACCAATGGGGAGTTCTTCCTGCATTGACAAGTCTACAAGCAAATTTCTTGTCCATTTGGAGACTGCTGAAACTTTGTTGTAGTCAAATTTTTTTCTTACCACAAGGTCCTCACAACTAGATGTGGCAGAAGTCTTGCTGGACATCTGTAGAAACATGTCCTCTGAAGACACTCTCTGCTTAAACACCATTTCATATCTACAAACATAACATATATTGTCTTGTACACTTTACTTTTCATGGCATACAAATTGGTTTGACAATATCTACAAAAAGCAATGTCAAAGTGTTAAGAGAAAGGAACAAGCATATCTAAACTCTAATGGAATTGATCACAGTGCATATATTAAGGGTATAAATGAGTTTAACATTTAAGAAATGAGACCTCTTTCACACTGACACTACACTGCACCCTTTTCTTTCGATTATCAGTTATCTTGTTTAATTTTTTAGGGTTATGAAGGAGCTTGAATCAAATGTATGAAAGACCCTGTTTTTAAATTTAGCCAATATATGATAAGAGAGCATGCACAACATCTACAGTATATCAAAACTACCGGTAACTTGCATTCTCTTGAAACTCAAAAACAAACTTGTGTTTTCACATTCTACTTTAACTCATACCGTATTTTGCCATGTATAAGTCGACCTTTTAGCACCAAAAATTCACGTCAAAAAATCCCACTCGACTTATAGACAAAAAAAAAAAGGGGGGGGGGGGGGTTTATATATATATAATAGTAATTTAGTTAAACATCTTATAATGAGTTAGCACAGGCTTGACAAAGGTTGTAAAACCGAAAC
>JAOBRG010210872.1:0-17329 GCA_027574985.1 Umimayanthus nakama | reverse complement strand
AGTGCTCGTTTAAGAAATTATGCTTTTTCCTCCAATTATGCCAAAAATTATGCTAGCACAATCCGCCAAGGCCTAGGAGGGATGGCAAAATGGTACATCCGGAAAGAACTAAGTCGGCTGACCAAATGGCGGGGAGGGGAGGAGGGTTGACTAGTAACTCAAACATGTTTTCTCAGTAACTCAATGACAATTTCCATAAAAATTCGGGGACGGGACAAAAAAGAACTAAGTCGGCCGATAAAACAGACAAAACGTGAACTTAAAGAAAAACAAAACAATGAAAAGATTAATTGCTTTTCTTCTAATTTATAACTCTAAGTTGCATATTTTTTTTAACACGAAAACGCGCGGCGAAATGCAGTCTAAGGCAATCGAGGTTCTCTTAAATCTTCCCGTGGGAGCATGACTCCAACCGGATAAACTCTGACTACCTGCCCGTTGCAGGACTGATTGGAGTATAGTTTTGTATTTTAACTCAGTTGTCGAAATTGGACAGTCCGATCTTTTTTATCACGAGGATAATTAGTTCACTAAGATGAGCAAGAAGAATTGGACGACGCAACATGAAGTTCTGTTATCAATCTTATTTTAACTTTAAAATATTTGGGGAAAAAAGAATGAAATTGGACACCAAGAAAACACCGGCAACACTAGACGCAGGAGCAAGAGCAGACCTATGCGAAAACCGGACTGAAACAACACACACAAATCAGAAACGGTTTAAGTGTTACTTTTACTAAACAAATATATATATACAGAAAGTTTGACTTAATTTTGGTTGACTTCCATTTTTTCGTATAAAATGTCTTCTAAAAGCATACAACAAAAACGTATTGCTTGTGTAGCAGAATTTTGTTATAGCTGTACATAACTTGAAACCATTTCCGACGTTTTTATGATTGACTTGGTATTGGTGAATCTTTCCAAATGTCATTGTTTAAATTTTACTCCACTAGCAAACGTGCCTTAGTTATTACTGATCGAGTGATTTCTGAATGATCAGCTGTGAATATGGTAGGGCTTTTTGAAAAAGATAAGTTTCAGTTTGTCAGAAAACTCATTCACATTTTCTAGTTTAGGCCAGCTCTAAAAGCTGAGTTACAATGTAATGGAGACATGGTGCGATTAAGTAAATGCATGCAGGGATAAGATAATCCAAGTGGCGAATAAATACTTGAAAAACTATGGGCGTTCTGAAAATGAAGCCCTCCGTGTGACCTCACAAAATAACCTAACGGGTCGCCGTATCTTCCCAGCAACTGGTTACCTACGAGAGATTGCTTCAAAGTTTCCTTGCCATCTGGCACAAAAGCGGAAACGTTTAATATATTCGGAGTGTCCAACTGTAAAGAATGTTTCGTCTTCTTCCTTTCAAACTCCGCTGCTTTCACCTCCACTGCTCCACGTTTGAAGTTTTGTGTTGCTGTGTCCGAATGCTGCATGGCAAAATGTATTTTTGTTGATGATTCGACATACTCTTGTTCTATTTCATCCATCAGCTGTGTTAGTAGATTCTGTGATCTGTAGCGCTTCATGTTGGTTGTTCTTGAAGCATATGAGTTTTTCGGTGGACGCCCTTTCTTGATAGCTGAACAATAAAGGAAAAAGTAGAAAATATTTTAGTACCTGCAGATTGAATGGCACACGTGCCACTAACACTTCTGAGAATGTCCTCTGGGGAAAGTATTTGGCATATCGTAAAAAAGGGGAAAAAACGCGAACAAGAAAGGAAGCAAGTCTGTACCAAAAATAACCCAAGACAAGCAGCTTTAAAGATGGCAAAATTAAAACAACAAACAATGTCTTTGAAAAGATAGATTTTCTAGATTTTTAATAGTTTAGTTAAGTCAGTAACGACGTCAATTATACACAGGTTTAACTCTTTGTCTTAGTACACAGTGG
The DNA here is from genome assembly GCA_027574985.1 of Umimayanthus nakama. NCBI lineage: Eukaryota > Metazoa > Cnidaria > Anthozoa > Zoantharia > Parazoanthidae > Umimayanthus > Umimayanthus nakama. The sequence goes on along the minus strand of JAOBRG010210872.1, from coordinate 15,427 downwards.
CATCTTCGCACGTACTCAACTTGAGCACAAAGTGACGTTGTAAGCTTGTGTAGATGCTACGCGCGCACTTATTAGCTGCAAAATGTGTATACCACTACCCAACAAAAAGGATCTCATGCTCAGTCGAGTGTTTTTCATTGCTAAAATTGTGTTCATAAACGAAAAAGGAAACATTTGCCTTTAGGCCTGAGAAAGTTACTGAAAGTGTTTGAGAAATTCAAAAGGATATTCAAAGGGCTTGACGAAACTCTTTTTCTTGTCGTACCGGATTTTTCCGCTTGCTTGCGAGATGAAAACACAACGTGCTTTTCTCAACTTTCGTTAAAATAACGAATTGTCGCTGTTCTAAATTCTTTGGATTAAAATAAAATTTGTTAAAACTTTCGAGGTATGAGTTTGTAAGGAAAATATCCATAATCCCTAAAACGATTTAGTTAGCAAGTTAATACGGTTTTAAAGGTTTCTTTGGCCTAAATTTAAAACAGAAGCAAAAGTATATTGACCAGTTAATAACTTAACGGTGTGAATGAACTGTAGTCTTTGACCTTGATGAGTTTACATTTTACAAACGGGAGCTACAAGAACAAACAAGGTAGAGCAGAGCAGAGCAGAACAAAACAGAACAGAATAGAGCAAAGCAGAACGGAACAGAGCGTAATTAGCAGAGCAGAGTATAAAAGACTGACTGGACAGGTCATAACAGAGTGGGAGCGCTAGCAGAGCAGAGCAGAACAAAAAAAAAGTATCAGAGCAAGGAGAACAGAGCAAAAATTTGAACAGAAATGAAAGGAGCATAACAGAAAAAGATAGAACAGAACAAAGCAGAGTGAGTGGAAGAGAACATTGAAACACATGTGTGAAAGACTGAGGTCAGTACCTTCTCTGCGCATGCCGACGACGCAACACTTCTCAAACCGACACGCTTTGCACTGCTTCCTCAAACGCTTGCTGACGATACAACAGCCACGCATCTCGCACTTGAGTGCAAGCTTTTGACGCTGAACGCGGCTGAAAAAACACTTGCACCCCTCGCACGTGAACACCCCATAGTGTCGTCCCGAAGCAGAATCGCCACAAACCGCGCACAGGATTTGTCTGTCGGGGTCTTTGGAGTGATATAACTCGCGTTGTTTTGAAGAGAAACTAGTGAAGGTATCGACCATTTTGTTGGCTTTCTTCTCTCTCAGACGTTTTCTGATTTTGATTTTGAGATTTGTGGCACCGAAATTTGAATTCAAAACGCTCGAAAAATGCGAACAGCTAAAATGCTGAATGAGCTCAACTTAAGAAAAACTTAACTTCGATGAAAAAAGCAGCCCCATTTATACTCAAAATTTGTATATTTCCACCTGTAAAATATATATTTATGTCCAATAACGTATACTACTAACACTGGAGAGACAATGCCCTAAATTTGTATGTCTCAGCTTTTCGCACCCCCGTAACGTGGTCAGGCTGGAAGAACGGATGTACCGAGGTACAAAACAACTTCCCAAATTGATGCTATTGAAGGCGCCAAATGCTCGGTTAATGTAAAAACAATTTCAACAGGTACTCGTAAAGAAACCCCACGCGTGCTGCTATTAGTCACAGTCTTAAAGCAGAAAATAAAGTCGGGTTAGTGACAAAGCACTGGCGTGTGCCCTCTGTTAAAAGTAATCGATATCAATTGTAACAGAATAAGGCAGCTGGTTGGTTAAACCGTTTACTGATGGAAGGAACGAGCTCTGATTAAATTTGTGCAAATAAGCTTGCTTCCCTTTACACATTAAAATCTTGCCACAGTTGTCACGGAGCGTTTCAAAGCATTCTCAAGTAACTCTAACGATATCTAATTTAGTTATTGTTTTGTATAATTCAAGAAGTCAAAAATGAAGTTTTCCTTTCATTTTTTTTGTCTATCTTGCAAGTGGCTTTATGAGTGTTGCTGACAGAACGCCGTATTAAGACAAAAGTTTGTCGTCGAAATACTGTGTAAATAAATTTACACGTTATACCTGATGAAGAGATAATTTTTGGTATGTGACTGCGGATCAGAAGGCTATCACAATGGTAGAAAGGTCATTAAATCTTAAAATGGCATCCAGAACTTTCTCCCCAGGGCAATAAGCTTTTCTTCAAAACTACTGGTCCCCCATTTTAAGAAGGACAATACTAGTTTCCGTCCTGTAAAACTATAAATACAACCGTCCATTTAAGAAAGGAAGATTTTGCGAGCGAAAAGTATTATAAAATTTATCACAACTGCATGAGAGTACATCACTGAGGCCGTTCCAGTCTACGTGCACAGAATACAAAACAGCTCTTTAAATTCACGTTAGCATAATAAACTACTATTAAAAAACTATTGTAGTATGTTGCAGTATGTGTTAGAGGCTTGTTCGTTCCTTGAACATAATGATAAAGAAAGCAGCGTAATTCGCTGGTGCTGTATTATGAAAAGGTACAATAAAGCCTTATAAGCAGCGCATTGAGTTGATTCCTGTTTAGTGACGTCATCCATATATGCTTTTTTGTTGTCTGGATGCTTTATCATGCTCTTTGAAAATTCTTCTTTTCAAATCCCCAATTGTGAAAACAGTACAGACTGGTACAGGGTTTGTCTGTTGGGAGTATTTAGAATGTTAAAGTGATATAACTTGAGTTGTTTGAACAAGAAACAGTATCAGCGACGTTTTAATGTTTTTTTTTGTTCTTCAGACAATTTTAAATTTCAATTCTATTGCCCCCTGAATTTTGTGGCACACTGCAGCTGAGAAAAGTTAGCAAAATGTTTATCAAGCTCAACATAGGAGTAGTACTTAAAAACAGCCTCGTTTATATCATTTCTTGCGTATTTCCAACACCGTATAAAATATATGCTTTATTTCCAGAAATGAATGTTAAAAGCTGGAAAAACATTATAGCTATTTTTAAGCCTTTTAAAATAGCAGATGTATTTCTTAGCATACATGTGTATTGACTCTAACCCCCATTCACGCCAATGCTTAAACTTGTTTTACACACTTTTTTTTTTATAAGAACAAACTTTATAAGAACAACCAGGCTGAGATTTGCCCAAAAATTAAGAACAAGCTAAGAACAATCACCAGGCTGAAATTTTGATCAAAAAATTTTAAGAGGTTTATTTAGTCCTTGTACACAGATTGAGTTGTACAAGAAAATAATACCTGTCAGAATTTAGCTTCGTCATCGCCATCGGGCACTAGGAGAGTGATATAAACAAGCTCGTCACATTCGCGAACGCTGTAACGTTCAAACCAGGGGTTCAAACACATATTTCTAAGTGCTGTTTACATTTATTTTTCCGGGAAATTAGTTCACTGTTTAAAAATATCAGGAAATAAGAACAATTTAAGAACAATCTGATGCTGAAATTGCCAGAAAATTAAGAACAGCCCAGGCTGAGATGAAAGTTACTGGTTCTTATTAAAAAAAAGCGTGTAACGTTGTTTAACTAAGCAGATTTAAAAAACTATTTTTATAGCACAGCAAGACTTTCGGCTGAAAATTTATAGCGAACGATTTCAAAAAATAATCATCCAAACTAGATGCAGTCCCAAAGTTTTTAAGCTACAAGAACTAACAACTTGAAAAAGCTAAGTAAGTTAAATTAAACGTGCTTGTGTGTGAAGTGCAGCTCAAGCTAGTTATGAAAGACTACACGCTTTTTTTTACAAGAACCAGTAACTTTCGGCTCAGCCTGGGCTGTTCTTAATTTTTTGGCGATTTCAGCCTCAAATTGTTCTTAAATTGTTCTCATATTATTTCCCGATATTTTAAAACAGTGAATTAGTTGCCCGGAACAATATATGTAAGATGACACTAAGAAATTTGTGTTTGCTATTGTTTCATTCAGCGAAAAAAACTTGAAACCGTCAATACAGCGTCCGCGAACGTGACGAGCTTGCTTAGTCACTCGTCTAGCGCCCGTTGACCAAACTAAATCCTGACAAGTTTTGTTTTCATGTACATCTCAATTTGTGTTGAAGGATCTATTAAAGTTTCTCATATTTTTCTGATCAAAATTTCAGCCTCGTGATTGTTCTCAGCTTGTTCTTAATTTTTGGGCAAATCTCAGCCTGGGTATTCTTATAAAGTTTGTTCTTGTAACAAAAAAAAGCGTGTACACTGTCTTTTTTGTACAAAACTGTTTTACATAAGAGCAGTGATGCTCAAGCCGAAAGCTTAGAGTTTTAAAAAAATATGTTTTAGAACGAACCTCCGGCAGCGACTAAGAAAAACACGCTTGTTTCAATAAATTTTGAACTGTGACAGAGAGCCGCTACCGTAGTACAGAGAGACAGAACTGAGAGCAGTTCGCAGTTAGTTTGGGTAAGCAGGCTTTATATTAAATGAATATCAGATCGGGTAAATATTTATGGACTAAGGGACTGAGGTGAATATTAAGAACAGCTCTTGATTTTATTTATACGGATACAATTTTAAAAACAATATCTTAAACATTTTTATAAACACTTGAGGGTGAAATCTTGAACTTTTAAGCTTCGGACCAAACAATACACTTCGTTCAAAAAGTCGCAAGTATGTTATACACTTTTCATATAGCAGGTTGTTGGTAAAGCAAATCACAATTTTTCAGTATAATTCAGGGGGAACGATGATAGTTTCAAAAGATCTTCAAAACTGTTTTTTTTGGCATTGCTGCTTACAAATTAACATTCTACAAAACTACGTAAGAAGAAACTTTACAGGAACAGCGAGGTTAAAATTTGCCCAAATTTAAGAACAAATAAACAAAAAAGTCTTCAATTTTGTAAACAAATACTAAAAGCTTGCTTATCACTTAGGATACATTGAATGGCAATTGATCTGAACTTCACAGGTATCGGAGTGATAAATATTTGCAACAATGGTAGTAAAAGTAAGCCTGGACAAGAAAGTCATGATGTATTTTATATGAACTAAGCTGTGATGACACAATACATGCTAAAAGTTGATTTATCATGATTTATCTCTCCTTTTTGGACCGAAAAAGAAGATAAACTTGAAAACCTTGAACTGGTATGGTCGTGTGATCAAAGCACTTAGCATAGCAGAAATGATTTGAAGACAATGTAGGTGCTGACAATGAACAATAAAGCCCAGCAATATGTAATTACGGCCGGTGATAAAAGAATTGACAAATTTTCGCCCCTCAAAGAGACTGCCAGTTGATTTATCATGGCTTATCTCTCCTTTTGGGAATGAAAAAGAACATAAACTTGAAGACCTTGAACTGTTGTGGTTGTGTGATCAAAGCACTTGGAATAACAAATAGGGTTTGAAGACAAAGTAGATGCCGATAACGAGCAATATACAACTACGGCCAATTATAAAAGAATTTACAAATTTTTGCCTCTCAAATAATAGACTGCCAGTGACCAGCAGAAGTTTATTAGTTGGTCGATAATTGATATTGAACTGAAAGCTATTAATAAGTAGCACTTGAAGCAGGTAGTTAGTCATGCATTGATGTCCAGTTACTGATCAAGAGTCATCGCACTCGTGTTTGTGACAATCGCAACCCAACAAGAGAATATTCTCGAAAATTGTATTAATATAATTAGGTTAATGGTTCATTATTTTATATTTAGTAATCTCCGTTTGACTCCATATTGTAAATCTTTTCATGTTTTCTTATCCAACGATCTTTCATCGCTTTGTAACACGTTGCTAATTTTTCGAAATCAGTGGCATAAAACCCAGTTGTTAGATACAGAGGCTATGCTGAACGTTTTAGTCCTGAAAACGGCTATATCGGATCGTTCACGATTTCCTAAAGGTTACCGTTTACCTTGAGTAGCCTGCGCGGCAACCGGATATGTATGTACACGGATGTTTACAACTGTCTGCGGCGCAGGCTAACCTTGAGCGGCGTTTTCAGTTTTCGTATGTAACTCCGTTAACCCACAAACCTATATATCAATGGAAAGCTTATGGAGTTATCTAGATGATGGTGAAAAAATAGTTCAAAAACTTTGATTTATAAAGGAATGCGAGCATCATCATTCAAAATGTTTTTTCACTTCAAGACGTCACTGCGACTGTCAGTTTCAATTTCAACCATTTCTAGTTTTTTTGGGAGATTTAGCACAATTTTTACTCCAATTCCGTTCTGGCGATTTTTAATTGTACGCGTCGTTAATTTTCTGCAGGCATTTGAAGAAAATCCCCCATTTGCAGCATACAAAACTGCCTTGTTTAAATCATAAAAAATTATTGGAGCAGAATTTCAAAATTCGCCAAGATGGTTTTCATTATAGGCTATTTTTCTATCAACTTGCCAAAATTGACGGTATGAGATTAAAAATTGAGGGAGCATTGATCCTTTACATTTTTCTTTATTTTAGACAAAACATGTCTCGAAAAATTGACTCCTAAAGAGCAACTAGTACGCCGCGCTTCATACAATTTTACTTTCGGTAAAAACTTTCGTTCGTTGTTTCTCGCAAAGTATTAGACGTATTTTGAAAAACTGTTTTTCTGACTAGAAGTTCATGTCATGTATATTTATTTTCTGCGAAAATCTCAGTTTCGAAGTTTTGACCCATTCCAACATGAACGGTAACCTTTTCTTCGTCGTTTTAATTTTGAAGATGCTTTATACCAAAGTTATGCCCTATCTTTTGACACATGTATGAGATGAAAATTGCTTCAAATTGAACTGAAAAACTTGCTCAACTAAAACAACTAAAAATTCAAGGTAAACTTTAAATGTTAGTTTATGGGCTTTATTTATAGAACGACCTATAGTGTAAAGTTACAAGCTGGCTTGGTTTTAACTTAAGCTTTCGTTGACAACATCGCAATGTTGAGAAAAATACGAAGAGTGGAAAAGAGTATTGAGCTCCGACTTCTTTGCTTACAGTCAGTTTAGACTGATTTTTCAGGTTAAATAAACAAGGAGGTATCTGGGTAACAAACTTAGGTCTTTGTTAACGTTCATTGTAGTAACTGAAAAGCCTTAAAAGTACGACTGCATGTTGATTGTGCATTGTAGTTTTAAAATTCTACAATGCCAATTTGTTTGTTTTTAGATAGTGCCATGTGCTAGATAGGCTCAACAAATACTTAGACTCATCGTAGCTATTAGTTTTGAAAGTACAGATAGTGGTTTAAATTAATGTGGTGCTGAAGTAGTTGTTCAAGTATTGATGATTGAGGTTTAATAACAGAGCTGTTGAAAACTCTTTCACCACTTTATCTTCGCACTGTTTGTTTGTTTATAGTTTTTGAATTTATTGATATTTTTTCTTTTGTGCACCACGTTTATATAGTTTCATGTTTTTGCCTGGCAACCGCTATCTTTTTGTAAGATTAAGTTGCAAACTGCAAACAAGATGGAAAAAAGGGGCAAAACATAAAACAAAACAAGTTTTACTCACTCTAAACCATTGTGTTTAAAATAGTGATGACTAAACCAGCTCAACATTGATTAGTGCAATACTATAAAAGACCAAAGAAAACAAAGAGCAAAGAGAGTTAGATTTTGAATCCAATAACACACATTAAGGTTGTTGTACTTATAACTTAATTATTAATGTTTTATTTTAAGAAATTGTGACAACCTTTTAAAGTACGAATTTCGACAGTCAAAACCTGCCATGATTTTCTATTTTTTTTAATATCGTATCTATTTGCAAAGCTGAGATAATTCAATACTGTGCTTGATTTGGTTTCGCCGCACTGCCACCCGCACCTTCAACTGCTTTGTTGTTTGTGGCTTTGGCGGTAGTATTCATCAAATGGTATTGCTGGTAGATGAATCTGTGGCTTTAGGTTTTAACCCAAATTCATTTCGATAAATAACATCACAATACTAAGTTCTGAAGAAAATCAAACGAACTGATTATGCTATTGGTAATACATGCACAGGTAATTAAAAACTGAATTTTCTAGTGGAGGAACAGAGGTAGTTCAACTCATCATAAACGAATCCTTGAAAACTCTTGGAGTTATTGTTAGAATGAAGTCAGTTCATGAAATTCTAATAAGACACAAGCTCATAATGTTTTGGTCAGGCAAGAAGGGCTACTGTGTGGTGCTGAGTACTAGAGAATAGAAACTTGGCCAAAGTCAAAACCCAATTCAAACGAAAACTCTTGATGGGTACATTCTAGTGGTAGTATTAGTTTGTGAAACTCTCTGAACCAGTGGACGAAAAACCAAAGTGTGACCATTAAAAGATGACTCTTGATGAGTACAGTAGTTAAGCACTCATAATCAACCCCAAATTAGACGCTCCAATTAAAAGAGTGTACCACTGTTTTATTCTCGCAAAGTCTGTCAGGTCAAACCTGCGTTACTCCTATACGTTTGAATTCAATAATAAACCTTTAAGTTATTACTTAATCATTAATATTTCATTTAATTTTATTTTAAGAGCTTGTGAGATATTCTGAGAAGCACGAGTTTTGACAGTAAAAACCCGGCATAATTTCTGATTTTCTGTAACTGATAAGCTCAGATATATTTTTTGAGCTTGATTTGGTTTCGCCGCACTGCCGCCCACACTCTCAACTGCGTGTGTTGTTTGTGGCCTTGGCAGTAGTACTCATCAAATGGTATTGCTGGTAGATAATAGTCTGTCTTTATTCTTCAAGTTAAAAATCTTTTGGTAAATAACATAACAACGTTAAGATCTAAAGAAAACAAAACAGATTGATTCGGCTATTGGCAGTACATGCACAGTTCATTCAAAACTGATCGTGGGAACTTTCTAGCGTAGAGTACAGTGTTAGTGCTAGTGTTAAACATCCAACTCATCATTAAAAAATGCTTGAAAACTCTTGGAGTTATTATTACAATAAAGTCAGTTCATGAGATTCTATTAAGCTTATAATGTTTTGGTCAAGCAAGAAAGGCTGCGAGTGGAGTTGTTGAGTACTAAAGGACAGAAACCTGGCCAAGTATAACCATTCAAAGGAGTGGTGGTATAGGTTGTAATTCTGTTATAATCAGAGTGACCTTTCAAATGAAAACTCTTGATGAGTAGGTTCTAATGATGGTATTATTTTATAGTCCTGAACCAGTGAACGAAAACCCAAAGTGTGACCTTTCAAATGCAAACTCTTGATGAGTACTCTAATGGTGGTATAAGTTGTAATTCTAAACGAGTGGAAGAAAACCCAAAGTGTAATTCAAGTTATTCAAATGAAAAGTTTTGATGAGTACATTCTAATGAGTATTCAACATCAGCGCCAAATTAGACGCTGTAATTAGAAGAGTGTACCATTGTTTTGTTATCGCAAACTTTGTCAGTAATATAAAAGACATTGAGGTTATTACTTAATCAAGAATATTTTATTGTATTTTATTTTAAGAGTTTGTGACACATTCTGAGGATCACGAGTTTTGACAGTAAAAGCCCAGCACAATTTTTCTGATTTTCTGTATCTGACAAGCTCAGATACGATTTTTGGGCTTGATTTGGTATCGCCGCACTAAGTATTCAATATCAGCGCCCAAATTAGACGCTGTAATTAGAATAGTGTACCATTGCTTTGTTCTCGCAAACTTGTTAATAATATAATAGACATTGAGGTTATTACTTAATCAAGAATATTTTATTGTATTTTATTTTAAGAGTGTGTGACACATTCTGAAAAGTACGAATTTTTGACAGTAAAAGCCGGGCACAATTTTTTTATTTTCTGTAACTGATAAGCTCAGATACGATTTCTGGGCTTGATTTGGTATCGCCGCACTGCCGCCCACACCCTCAACTGCCTGTGTTATTTGTGGCCTTAGGTTAATCTGTTTTTATTCTTTAAGTTTACATTCTTTGAATATATAACATCACGACATTAAAATCTGAAAAAAGAAAACAAATTAATTCAGCTATGGACAATACGTGTACAGGTTCTTAAAAACCGAACTTTCTAGTATAATCCTAAAAGAGCGCTGTTCACCAGCTGGGCGTGCCGTTTGTTTTTGTTTTCATCCACTCTACGGAACGATACGGGTGAGAGGACACTTGAAAATTTTCTTGTAGTGCCAGTGACGCTATGACAGACTATTCGATGGTTTGATGAAAACTAACGGAACCGGCCAAGAATTGGAACGGGTTATACTTTCTTTGAACGAAGTGCATTTCACGGCAACTGAAAATAAACTAAAAACAACAACAAACCACGCCCAACTGAACAAGGAATGTATATTGGTAGTACGAATATGGGTAGATGGTAGCGACGCATTGCCGCCCACACCTAACACCTTTCGACTGCATATGTTGTTTGCCGCCGTGGCAGTACTTTTCACTAAATGGTTTTGTTGGCAGTAAGATTAATCTTTCCGTTTTGTTTTATAAATTAAAAGAATGCTTCAGCTATCGGTGATACAGCTCCTTTACAGCAATGGAACCCCATTACAGAAACCTTACAATTCAAATTTGAAGCAATACAGCGGCAGTGACGGTAGTTTTAAACAGCCACATTATCATTTTTGAGCTGAGTACTTTAAACCCAGGCATTTTATTGCAATAAAGTGTGACTCATGAGATTCTAGCAAAACACAAAGTCATCACCCTTCGGTCCTGCAAGAACGGCTGTCGTTTTATTGCATGAGAATGTATTTCTGAACCAAAGGATGAAAACCTGGCCAAAATGTGACCATTAAAATAGAAAACCCTTGAATAGAAACTTTAGATGAGCAGTAGTAGTTTGTATTTCTAAACCAGTGGACAAAAACCTAAAGTGTGACCATTCAAATGCAATCCTTGGTGAGTACAGCCTGGTGGCGGTTAAAGTTGTTCTGAATTCTGAATTTACATGTATGAATGAAAACACAAACTACGACCATTCAAATAAAAGCTCTTGGTTAGTACATTCAATTCTAATAGTGGTACCAATCTGTTTCATCCAGTAGACGAAGCCCAAAGTGTTGCCTTTTCAATAAGTTTTTTTTCCACAAGTACCATCTCTATTGGTGATACATACAATTTTGTAATTCTGAACCAGTGGACGAAAACCCCAAAACGTGACCATTTAAATGAACACTACTTTCTAATGGTGATATTAGTTGTAATTCTGAACCATGCGGTGGAGTAAAACCCAAAACGTGACGGCTATTCAAAGAAATCTCTTGATGCATGAATACATTTTAATGGTGGTATTAGTTTGTATTCCGATCCTGCTAATGAAAAACCAAAATCTTAGTAGAAATAAGTTTCATACTAACGGAACAACGGAATCTCTAGCTAGAGTGCTTGAAGACATGCTGCGTGGGTGGTTGCATGCATGCTCCACGCGCACAGTAACAACATCAAAAACACTCAAATATAGAACTTTCTAAACAAAAAGTTCTTCCTTTTAAATATTTTCTCCTTTTTTCAGTAAACAGTGAGGGAAAAGACAGACTTCAATCACGTTGTTTAACCTGGTACAATAGTTCAAGAAATGCAACAGTAATAGGTCCCGTGCGGCTGGAGATCACATGATACAGAATCCAGCAATGTGGAGAGCAAAATAATTTGTAATTAACTGGAAACATGTGACTTTCTTGGTTTATATTTCCCAGTGGAGTCTTGTCATATCATTTTGCTCTCCAATATATTTAACAATTATTCTACGAGACCGCACTGAATATTAGCTGGTAAATAACAGATGAGCGCGGAGCGCGAATCTGTTATAATCAGCTAATTAATATTCAGAAGGTCGAGTAGAATAATAGTTTATTAAATACAGAAGTAGTTTGTATTCTATATTCTTAGTTTCTGTTCATTGAATTTATAAATAAACTAAGAGGGGAGAGTAATTCCATTCAGCAGCGATCCTGTTAAAGTATATAAAGACAAACTTCACAATAAAAACATAGCTATATCTTAATTTTGTTCTGTCCAATACTGAAATGTGGTGGTATCTCATCCCCAACCGATTACACCGCGCACAAACAGACACACACTCACACGCGCACGCGCACACTGATTCTGTAAGAAGATTTGTTCTACAAATTTATTCATATATTAAACTCTCGTCGGGTATGACTTGCATGCATAATACTTAAAAAATTCGTAGATACTGCGTCAAATCAACAAAGAACTAATAAAATAATAACAACAATAATATTAATAATAATGATGATAAACATAGCCGTTTGATTCTTCCCTCACTAAGGGTGCTAGACATAACTCTTGTAACACAATGACTTGTTCATAGACTTCTTCTTTTTGGACGACGAAGTTGTTAATCATATTCACCGTTAACTTTAGGTCGCTTTCTATTTGTCTTTTCTAGCCTGTCCGGCCAGTCACTTCGTAAATGGAACGCACAAGTTCTCAGAACTGGTTCTGGCCAGAATGGTCCTGCTCATGGATCCGAGCTGCTTAGTTCTCCCCCAGACTTGGCAAACGGAAAGGGACCTCAGCGTCCTGTTAGACGTTGGAATTTAACCCTTTGTAGAGATAACTTCCGACAAACTATTTAATTCTGTATTTCAGGTCTTAAAAAGGCCGATTTAGACCGAAAAGATTCATATCCGTCTTGTTACGTTGATCTTGTATGGTTTGGGGGCATACACCACACCAACCTCTCCCTGCAGATCAGGAGGGGGGCAGCCTTTTGGAGTAGCCATTCTAAATCTGTGAACGAGTCCAGCAGTGACTAGGAAGAGTTCCGCCTTAGCCATGGATTCGCCCAGGCACACACGGCGTCCGACACCGAATGGTAGGAAACTCTTGATACCAGAGGAAATGAACGCTCCGGACTGGTCAATGAATCTAAAAAGGATAAGGAAAAGAGGCTTTTAGTTAGAGCAAGTTTCGCAATTTCATTCTTGTAAGCATCAAACTTGTGAAGCAAAGGAGAAAAACAGCAGAGCTGCTTTGGAAACAACAACAACAACAACAACAACAATAACAACAACGGCATCAACAGCAACGGCAACAACGGCATCAACAGCAACGGCAACAACGGCAACAATAACAACAGCAACAAAAACAACGCTTTTTGACAGGCTCTGTTTTTTTTCTTTCATATTTACCAATTGCGACACATTTGCTCAGGTCCTTATAATTACGAATGGTTGACTGTTTTTTAGCTATTGGCCAGTATTGCTTTGTTGAATATAAATAAAACTAAAACCAAACTCCTAATTAACAAACGATTCGCATCATATGTATCATTATTATAAGAACTACCCCTACATCATTATCATCACTATCGTTATAACAATTATCGTCAATAATATTGCCATTGCCATCATCATTATCAATATCAACAAGGTCATTGTCTAATACTTACCTGAACTGTATCCATCTTCATTAACTAAAATAACAACATCGTTACTACTACGGACTACTGACCTTAAGGTTACCGTTCATATTGGAACGGATCAAAACATCGGATTTGAGATTTTTGCAGAATATAAATTCATATTAAATGAACTGTTAGTAACAAAAATTGTTTTTCAATACGTCTAATAGTTTGCGAGATATGACGAACGAGAGATTTTACCGGAAGTTAAATTGTATGACGTGCGGTGTACTTTAGGAGTGAATTTCTCGAAACATGTTTTAGCTAAAATCGCGACAATGCAAAAGTTCAATGCTCTCTCAATTTTTGACCTCATGCCGTCAAATTTGGCAAGCTGATAATATAATAGCAGAAGATAAAAACAGTCCTGCTGAATTTTGAAATTCCGCTCCAATAATTTTTTATGACTCAAAGAGTGCAACTTTGTATGCTGCAAATCGGGATTTTTCTTCAAATACCTGTAAAAAATTAATGACCCATTCAATTAAAAATCGCCAAGACGGAATTTGAGTAAAAATTGTGCTGAGTCTCATAGACAAACTAAAATGGTTGAAATTGAAACTGACAGTCACATTGACGTCTAGAAGTGAAATAAACAGTTTGAACTATGATGCTCGCATTCGTTTATAAATCAAAACTTTTAAACAATTTTTCCACCATCATTTAGATAATTTTATAAGCTTTCCACTGGTATGTAGGTTTGTGGGTTTCCGATGCAAATTAACGGAGTTATGTACGGAAAACTGAAAACACCGCTCAAGGTGAACGGTAACCTTAATGGAAGCCATAACCTTCAACAAAATCATCATCATTACCAACAACAAAATATTACCTACTACAGTAAAGAAAGCTACCAACCTCATTGGGTTAAACGTTTTCGGATTGATCCACTCATTAGGATCCAAGTGCATGGCCCAGTGGTTAAACAACACCACTGTATCTTTTGGAATATCATATCCCGCCAGTTGAGTGTCACAAGTTGTTTTATGAGGAATAGAAAGTGGCGCAACAAAGGTAATACGGAGACATTCAGCAATAACAGCTTCCAAATATGGAAGATGATGTCTGTCTTCCAGCACCGGAAGTCGATCTTGTCCCACAACGTGACTGATCTCTTCGTATGCCCTCGCCTGCACGTCTGGATAACGTACCAAATATGCGATTATCCAGCGTAACGCCGAGGAAGTTGTCTCAAACCCTGCAGTAAAGATATCGCTTATGGCCATCATTATGTGATCTTCGGTTAGTAGACGGCAGGTTCTGGAGTCTTCTTTTCTAGATTCTTCTGCAGCCTTCAAAAATGCATCTGTTAAGTCTCGGACTGTTTCCGTGTTGAAAGTTTCTTTATGTTCTTGGTACCTACAAAATTTAGTTCAGGTTAGTGTACAAGACCTAACTAATTTTATACATCATTTCCTGAATGTTTCAAGTAAACTTAGTGGTAGAAACTTCACTTCAACATTGTATTGTATTGTTTTGCTTAAATCTTGCTCTATAGAATAAGCGACGTACATACCGGTAAATACTACAGGGGTCTTTCACAATACCTCGTCAGTACCTATAACAGTATTTTAAAATCGTTTTCTCAAAAATTTGTTGGAATTGGAAACTTGATCTCGACTTCGAAAGTCATTACTTAGAAGCAACGGAAGATATCATGCAAGCGAACTACTGCCTTTCGGTTTGAGGCAAGCTCTAGTCCAGATAGTTTATAATTTAAGGGAATCCAAATTTAAATGGTATAAATTACCTCAAATTGATGACATCATCTCGTGCGTCATTAGTTTCCTTTAGAACTCTGTTAAACTTCAGCGGAAGTAATTGGAGCCAGGGAAAGATGTCGAACAGGTTTGCTGCGGGCAGCAGCCACACGAGGTTATCACTGTATTGAATGATTTTCAAGAACTCTGGGTCATCAAACTGGTACCTCTTCCCAAATACAGCGGCGCAGATGACATTAAGTACAGTGAGCACCACGTGCTGCTTGGGATCGAAGGCCTGTCCTTCCAGGGACTCAAACCTTCAGAGATAAAAGTACGAGGCAATGAGTAAGCCTCCTCTTCACCCACCGAAAAAAGACAAGGGATGTACTTTACAAGGGGCGGGCGGGGGGGGGGGGGGGCCCTCCAATTTAAAACGGATTTGGTTACAATTTGGAAAATTGTGTGATGCTC